>JAODAL010051790.1:0-26451 GCA_025379985.1 Phyllomedusa bahiana | reverse complement strand
TATGCAGCGCAGTGGAAGCACACTGGTTTTCAGACCCAAAATACCCCAAAAAATTAGAAATAGAACATTAAGAACAGTCTCTGAGACAAGCTGAGACCCCACAGAAATCGCTATATAAAATCAATTCTTCAGTAAGAGCTATCAGCCGAGGCAGCACCTTCCTGATGAGCACAGTGAGAGGAGTGTGAGCTCCCGGACGACGCGCCCGGACTTATATAGTGCGGTGACGTCACAGAATCCCGCGGTCTCTGTTTGGCTTCATCTCTGACATGTCATGCAGGCTATGCCCTTCTTCCTCCCAGAGTGCTTTGCCCCATGTTAGCGCCATGTGCTCGCAGCCATTTTATCAATCAAAGCACACTCCGTTCACCCGAAGTACCCCAAAGTTCGACTTCGTTCCGAACGAAGTTTTCCTGAAATTCTAAACGAATTCCACTTCGTTAGAATCAATTCGCCCATCTCTAGTTATAGCCAATAGACTTGTGAATATTCTGCCCAAATTAATAGGCCCACATCAGATGGGATTCATAAAAGGTAGATCTGGAGTAAAAAATATTAGGACAGTCCTAGCAGTTTAAGACCATATTGATAGGAATCACCAGGAGGGGTCTTCTGTGGCTTTACTGAGTATAGACGCGGAGAAAGCCTTCGACAATGTAAATTGGAGATGGCTGAACTTGGTATTGGACGGTATGGGCTTTACAATAAATTTTAGGGACTACATTACTGCAATGTATAATACACCTCAGGTGAAGGTACATACTCCCGGCTTTATTTCCTCTTCCATTCATCTACAAAATGGTACGAGACAGGGATGCCCACTATCCCCCTTACTCTTCGACATTGCCCTCGAGCCACTCGCACTACATTAATCTGGGTCGGGATCCTTGTCAGGAATTTCAGTGGGCTCCAGAGAAGTTAAGATTGTCTGTTTAGCTGATGACATTCTTCTATTTTAAAATGACCCACTTGGCCAACTTCGGGAGGTGTTGGGAATTCTGACCAGGTTTGGGGAATTTTCTGGCTTTAAAATTAACAAAGATAAGTGTCAGTTATTACCGCTGGGGCTACATAATTACATTCCTCAGCACGCAGTAGAGGTGGAGGTGGTTCACTCTCATTTGAAATACTTAGGAATTAAGATAGGATCTAGAGGGTGTATTATGTATCACCTAAACTATCCACCGTTGTTTACAAAAATCTATTCAGAATTAGAGAGGTGGAGGGACCTGCCGCTGTCCATAGTGGGTAGGATACAATTGATCAAGATGATCAGTTTTGCTAGATTACTTTATCCGTTGCAAAATATACCCTTGCTACTCAGGCACACGGACATTGCTCAGTTGCGACGGGCTTTCTCACGGTTTATATGGAAAGGCAAGAGGTCACGTATTAGCTATGATAAATTGGCAATGGGAAGATTACAGGGAGGGGCGCAATTACCTAACATCAGGCTTTATAATTTAGCTGCCATGTGGAGACATGTTAGAGATTGGGTCAGTGACACGGGTATCTTCTCTAATACTGACCTAGAGTCACAGTTGTCCATGAGTTGTAGACTGAAGGCGCTGCTACATTTGCCATTGAGACACCACAATGGGGAAGTTAGGAGTAGTGTCATTCTAAGAGACACACTGGCCACGTGGCAACATGTGAGGCGCATGTTCCATCACCCCATGTTCATCTCACAATTTGCTCCAATTTTGGATTTACCCTCATTCAGTCCGGGAAGGGAAAATAAACTCTTTAAAGTTTGGAAACAAAGGGAATTAAGATCTTAGGGGATTTGATGTCACAATCCATGGGCTCATTACTCAAATGGACAGAAATCAGGGATATATTTTCACTGGGAACGAATCAGGTTTTCCAGTATAAACAAATAGAAAGTTTCTGCAAAACTAATGTTACCCATCTGCAGTCCCTGGGCGAGACGAAGGAGTTCTCTGCTCTAACTAACTCCGGAGATAGTAAAGGCATGTTGTCCAGGCTATATTCAATTCTACAGGTCAAGAACAGCGAGAAGCTGGAGAATAAATTATTCAGGTACTCGGAGACACAACTTGGAGACATGGAGGTGTCATTTAAAATTTTAAAGGGTTTACAACTAGTGCGAAAATCTAGAGCTAGCCAACAGTGGAGAGAGATACCTTTCAGGTTGGCTCATAAAGCCATATATGCCTTTAATATTCCCTATGGTCGAGAATGTTCTGGTTATTTGACGGCATACCCGAAATGCGGGCTGGAGAAAGCCGACTTGTTCCACTGCATGTGGCAGTGCCCGGATATTAATAAGTTTTGGCGTCAAACACACAGTTATATCACAGAGACCTGGGATTGCTCTATTAATTTCAATCCCCAGGGTTTGCTATTGCATTTTGTTATCAAAGATCCACCTGCAACAACAACAGAAAGTGTTCTTATTAAACTTAAGGGGGTACATGTTACGCTGTTGGCAGCAAAGAAATGCATGGATTGACGATTTTGCTCCATCAGAGTCAGAGCTCAGGGGGTGTCTGAGACAAGTCCCATACCTAGAGAAGCTTCAGGCACTTAATAACTTAGACACAGACGCAGGGAAGTTTTTGCAGAAATGGAGATCCTTTATTTCTAAACAGCTCAATACAGATGAAATCAAAACCTTGATAGAGCCATTTAAGTATTCCGAGTATTATCTCATGGAGCAGCTCAAAGGCACATTAGGGAACCTGGATATCGGGGCTTAACTCGTGAGGGGGCAGTGCACGTCGGGTTGGGGTATGTTGGGGGGGTTCGAGGGGCTGTTTTATTGAAAAGTTGGATAGGTTTGTTAATACGATCTAAATGGAAGTTTAAGTAGGTTGGGGAGAAAATTGAAAATATGGAGACAGCGAGATATTTCATTGTTTTGTCAAACACAATGTGTCAGAGTATGTTGGTATTACCCAATGAATATGTGAACACTTTGTAACACTGTGGCATGTTTTTGGTGTTTTGTCTCCCTTCAATAAAATGTGTTATAAAAAAAAAAAAACAACAACACTATACAAGCACCTAATAATACCGCCACATCATCACCACATATCTCCACCATAAAAATACTGAATAATACCGCCATACTATTACTGATTATAAACCATTACACCAAGACTAATATTTCCTCCATACAGTGACCTTATAGTGGTAGATAGCAGGAACACATGTGCTTTGCAAATAGTTTACTTACATTTAGAGCCTCACAGGTGACATCTTGTCTGATGAGTCGTTCACTTTCCCTTTTCTTCTCTATTCGGTCCAAACCACCATGATGACTTCTTTCATCCACCACTCATCCCTGCAGAATTTATAACACAAAAACCTGAGACAACTCACTTTTTAAAAAAAATTTCCAAACTGTGCCCCCCCCCACATATACAAACTCCCCTCCCATAGTTGCCCAAATGGTAATAATTACATCCTGGTAATTATGGACCCCCCAGTAGGTAAACAGGTAAATTAGGAGCCCCCAATCAGTATGTAGGTACATTAAGGCCCCCAGGCGGTAGCTAGGTAGCATAGGGTCCCCTGTGAGTAGCTAGGTAGCTTGGGATCCCCTGTGGGTAGCTTAGGGCCCCCTGTAGATAGCTTAGGGCCCCCTCTGTAGCTTAAGGCCCCCCCGAAGTGTACTCCCCGTTGTCGCTTCGGGCCCCCGTGTCGCGTCGGGGCCCCCTGTAGTTTAGGGTCCCCATGTAACTTAGGGCCTCATGTAGCTTAGGGTCCCATGTAGTTTAGGGCCCCATGTAGCTTAGGGATCCCTTGTAGCTTTGGGCCCCCCTGTAGCTTAGGGCCCTTTGTAAGTTAAGGCTCCCATGTAGCTTAGGGCCCCCATGTAACTTAGGGCCCCCCTGTAGTTTAGGGCACCTATGTAGTTTAGGGACCCCATGTAGCTTAGGGCCCCCCTGCAGTTTAGGGCCTCCTGTAGCTTAGGGCTGACCTGTAATTTAGGGCCTGCTGTAGTTTAGGGCCCCATAAGCTTAGGGCCCCCTGTCATTTAGGGCCTCCTGTAGTTTAGGGCCCCCATGTAGCCTAGGGCCCCCCTGTAAATTAGGGCCTCCTGTAGTTTAGGGCCCCCATGTAGCTTAGGGCCCCCCTGTAATAAAGGGCCTCCTGTAGCTTCGGGCCCCATGTAGCTTAGGGCCCCCCTGTAGTTTAGTTCCCCATATAGCTTAGGGCCTTATGAAGCTCAGGGCCCCCATGTGGCTTAGGGCCACGTGCAATGTTGACTTTATTTTAATGACCGGAGGTAGTGGATTCACTGGGCCACCGCTGGCGATGGTATGAGCCGCACCAGGAAGCGAAATCTAAGGGGCCGCTGTTTTTTTACCAGAGTCCACCGCAAGGCAGGATGGTCTTGCTGCGGCAGGCAACCCCCAGGTCACTACCCATGGCGCAACTTGCCTGCAGTGGTGGACAAGGTGTACAAATTCGTTAGACATTAGTGTTGAGCGATTTTTATCGACAAAGTAGAAATCGGCAAGGTTTTTATGCTGATCGAAATTTCCAGATCATGCGATAATTAAGGTTAAATTCTGTGCATCATCTATTAAGATTGCGCCTTTTTCGGCGCTTCCTGTAATTTTGGCGGCCAGCAAATCAGATTACAGAATAGAGCAGGGTGAGATGTGTGTGCGACGTCATGACTGGGATGTGTATGGTTGCGATTGGCGGGGAAAATCACATGCCCTCGTTTTACATAGAACAGGTTTCTGTTTTCAGGCCTCAGTGTCTCTCAGCGTCTCATAGGGATAGGCCCTGCGCTTGCCTGTGGCCAAAACGGGTCAGCGAAATTAGTCTATTTCTGCCAGAGAAACCTCTACTATTAGCTGTGATCCTTCCAAATTTAGTTATATTAGACATTGCAACATTTTATGTAGTTAGCTAGAGAATTTTAAAGCAGCATCTACCGCTGTAAATTCACGGCGGGTGGGAGCGGGGGGGGGGGGGGGGGGGGCCCGCGGGCGACCACAGACAACTTATTATAAAGAACAACTGGTAAAGTTCACCAAGACTTAGGTAGACATTGTAGTGGAATATTTTTAAATTTTTAAAACAGTTTGTATTGAAATTTTTGGTATTGGGCAGCTGAACTTATATTGGAAAAATAATTTTAGTAAGAGGTCCTTTGTTAGCGCAAAATCCACTTTTATTATCGGGATACATTCAGATAGGTGTTCAATTTTTACTCATTCCCTGTGATGTTGTTTTTCCCACCTTGCATTTAAAAATTACAAACCCCAGCAATCTTGTAGCCCGCACAGGTTGTTTGTTCCCAAAAAATCCCGTGTATGACGAAAACATCCCCAGTTCGTTTTTTTTTTTACTTTTGCGCACCCCCCCTGTTCATTGACGCAGCATCACGTAAATATTAAAACAGCAATTCTATATTAACCAAAGTTGAATTAAAAAGGTGAAAAAAAAATACGTTTTTTATATCAAAAACATAACATTTAAAGTTTTTTTTTGACTTTTGCGCCCCCAGCATGTTCATTGAGCAGATCTAGTAAATCTTAAAACAGAAATTCTTATTCACCCAGGTAAATTGAAAGGTGCAAAAAATCCGTTTTTTATCAAAAAAAAAACAGTTAGGTTTTTTTTTTGACTTTTGCGCACCCAGCCTTTTTCATTGAAAACAGTTTAGTAAATTTTAAAAAACAGAAATTCTATTTCACCCCAGGTGAATTGAAAGGTGAAAAAAAAATTTTTTTTTTTTATATCAAAAAAAACAGTTACGTTTTTTTTTGATTTTGCGACCCGCACTGTTATTGACGCGCATTACGTAAATCTTAAAACAGCAATTCTATATTCACCAGGTGAATTAAAAGGTGCAAAAAATCCCGTTTATTATATCAAAAATTTAACAGTTAGTGTTTTTGGACTTTTCGCCCCAGCATTTTTTTTGAGCAGCATCTCGAAAAATTTTAAAAAGCAATTCTAATTCCCCAAAAGGGTGAAATTGAAAGGTGCAAAAAATCCGTTTATTATCCCAAAACAAACAGTACGTGTTTTTTGGATTTTTGCCAGCCCAGATTTTTTGAAGACCCCTTGAGTTAAATTTGAATCCGCAATTTTGTTTTTTTTAGAGGGTTTGAGAAAGCTGTGTTTGCCGCTTTTAATAAGAGATTTTCCCAAAATATTCCATACCTTCTCAAATTTTCAATTTTCTAAAATGGGGGGGAAAGAGGTGGAAAGCGAGCAAAAGGGGGTAGCACATGGAGGTAGGGGTACGAGAGAAGGTGTTTCCCAGTGTGGCGACAACACGCATGCCAGGGATCGTCGTTGCGGACCGTGGGCCCTGTCACCTGGGTGGGCCCCGGGAAATAAAAGAACGAACATCGTCGCCAATCTGTCCTTCAGTGGAATGCAACTGATTAGCAGTCTTCCCTCCTGCCCTGCATCACGGCAAAAAAATTTTCGTCTCAGATCATCAGCATCCGCCCCAACATAAAGCAGCCCAAATGCCCAACTCTTTTGTACCCCTGGGTTTAACCCTTGTTGAGACCTCTTTGTGACAAAATGCGGTTGGGGTAGAAGGCATGTTAAAGATAAAGAGGATGATTTGTCGCTCTGCCCCCCTGTTATGATGCCTCAGAGGGGTGAAGGAAGCCGGTCAATCGGCAAAAATCCCGGGCGGCCCGGCAAGCCTTGCGTCCCCCCTTGCTTGTAGCCGAAGCTTCTGGATGCAGAAAGCAGGGACCAAGTCACCTTTTTGATGATGATGATGTGACGAATTGCGGATCCATCCTGGTCTTTTCGCAGAATTTGCTTGCAGGCTTTCATCAGTGGACGAGGAGGAAGACGATGGGGTAGTGAAAAATGGGTCCCGCCACAAAAAGGGATGGGGGCGGTCGCAGAAGTCCGTGATATGATTCCGCACCCAGGTCGCGCAAACCCCGCTCCTGTTATCCCCGTCAAAAAGGTCGGGCCTCTCAAGTGGGCCTTCTTTGAGCAAGCTTGATTCACCAGCGATGTATATGCCGCCTTTGCCGAAAACGCATAAGTAGAGGCAAGAAACCTTAGGGGGTTAACCACCCCCAAACATGTTAGTACATGCAGCGAATGCATGAGTTAAAAATGGGGGGAACATTTGGGCCCAAAAAAGGCCAGACGCGCCGGGCCTCAACCATGCCCAAAACCCTCTGTCTCGCCCCCTCCTCCTCCGCCCCCCACCAAGGTTCCTCGCTGCCCATGTCTCTCAGGTCATGACGGGATCAGCCTCCGCTTCAGCCTCCCCCGTCGCCCGAGTACCCCAGCACCAAGAGCCCTTTCCTCCCCCTTCTCCTTCGCCAGTTTGACGACCTGCCGGTAAGGGGCCGTCTAGGCCAGCTTCTGTTTCAGGTTTTGGGGGAGAAAAAAAAACCTTAACCCAAAAACCATCCCAACCCAAAAAAGCCTGAATGTCGGCATTCCCGGGGGCTTTTGGCCTTGGAATGTTGCCTTTCCGTTGGTGGACACAGATGGGTTCCGCCACGTCAGGGCCCGTTTCCCCCCAATCCCAGATGCGAGCGGGGCATTTTTTTTGCCAAAAAAAGCCGTCCCTCCCCTGGCCACCCACGGTCATCTAAAATTTCAAGGGTTGTTGCATCTGTGCCGGGAAAAAGTCCATCCACCCCCGAACATGGACTAGAAGCACGGCCAAGGCCGTATATCTCTGTGACAGCTCATGGGTGGCTGGGGGATGTGTCTGGGGGGGGCGGTGGCTCTCGGCTTGGCGCCGTCTTCAAACTGCGGGGATGGTGCGGGGCTTTTTCCCCCCCAAGGTTTTTGGGTGGCTCACGTGCCAGGACACCGGGCCGTTTTTAAATTTTTAATCTGCCTTGGAGACGTCCCACACAGGTCAGGAGCTGTGGAGCTCTAAGAACGAGCCCCGACGCGGGCTGGGTGAAAAGAACCTTTCCCGGCAAGGTGGTGTGCGATAAGGGCGAAATCTGCTGGCCGCCCTTAAGTCGGTAGGCTGGGCCATCCCTTGCCTGGCCCAAATGCATAAACCCTTGTGTCCAGAAATTTCTAAGACCCCCCGGGTTGGATGCCTGCTGAAGAAGGCTCGAGGTCTGGTTCGCACTTCCCCCGTTCGAACCCTGCTTCGTCCCGCCTGGCTGCTTTGCAGCGTCGCTGGGCCCCCCCCGTAACCTCTCATTGTTGAGTGGCAACCGTGGAATTCCCCCCTCCACATGCTCAGCGATTGTGGCAGCAGGCAATGCCTTTCGCAGTCAAAGTGACACTGGCCTGACAAGCAGCGGTGGAAACCCCGGGGGTGTTGAACACGGAGTGGAGGGGTGAAAGAGCTCTGCACCATCCTTGCCGTTTTGAAAAAGCCACCAAAAGGTCAGTGGGGGCAATCCCCTTGTCAGCATGAGCATTGTGGTGATCTTATTTCTGGAACGATGTTGACACTTGAAACAACAGGCCCCCCCGCGACGGAGGAGGAGAGGCCCCAAAGAGCGGCGGAGCCTTTTCTCCGTCAAATCCACAAGGCCCCACACAATTTTCATCGGTCTTCATTAGGCAGGGGTTTGGGGGTCCAGAGTAGTGCAAGGTGGGCATCAGTTTCTGGGTGCATCATTCAGGCAAGTCAGGGCGTTTTTGAAGCTGTGTGGAGGCAGCGGGAGGAGGAGGAGGAGGATTCCTAGGACACGAGTTACCGAAGTCCTGCCTTGGAAAGGTTGGGCGAATTTGAGGGGAGGGGAAGATGGAAGATGGGGTTTGCTAGTGCCCCTCGACAGAGGCTTGGGAAATCGGCCCCACTTCACATGGTGCTTGGATGCCCCCTTTTCCCCAACATGTCCTCGTTTTTGGCCCATCAAAATTGAAAAAACAGTTACTGGGTGGCCACCCTCGGATCCCCGGTACAAAAAAAAAATCAGCACTTTCCCTTCCCCACCACCCAAATAGGATTAAAAATGAGGGAAAAGGAGGGGCTTTTGATTGATCAACTGGAGAAACTGTTGGTCTGCTTCCTTCCCCCAAATGTCCGGTGGAACAAATCAGCGAGTGAAGCAGTAGAGGCCCGTAGGCATAGCGGCGAGCAGGCAAGGTGGCAGAAGCCTAAAGGGTGACTTGGCAATCTTTGTTTAACCCCCCTCACCAACGATGCAATGCAGGGGAAACTCCAACAAAGAGATCGCTTAAGATCAGGTGCCGATATCTCGTCTCAACACCCTGTTTTTGCATGTGTTCCGGACCCAATATACCTGGGTATCCAAAATGGAAAGAATGGCCGAGCGGGTCGTCCGCCATGAGGTGTTGTCCCTGCCAGCAGCCAGCGTCATATCTGAGGGCCTTCAGCACAGTGGAGGAGTCATTAAGACCAAACGCATCCGGCTTTCCCCGTAAATTTTTATCGTTTTTACTTTCATCAAGATGAATCAGGCATGGATTCTCTGATGATGTTGGGGCCCCAATTGCCGAGGTCCCCATTAGTTTCCAGTCTTTCTTCACATTCCTTTTCAAAAAGAAAAGGGCCCCTTTTTAAAAATTTTTTTTTTTTTTAAAAGATCATTTCTTATGCAATTTTTTTTTTCTTTTCCCCCCCAGTTCATTTTGCTGGTTTTGCTGTGGGAACTGTAAAAAACACAAGGTTTCATGACAAACCGTATTCCTTTTTCTCACTTTATTTAAGAAGGTTTTTGCATTGTCAAAGGTTTTGAGGTCATTTTCTGTGAGATTTCAGCAAAATATGGTCCTTTGGAAACAGAAGTGACTTTTAAGTGGATTTCTCCCTCCATTTTTTATTTTTGGGAAAGTATTTTATAATTTTTTTGGGGGGATGTTGCTGGAGATAAGCTATAATTTTGGTCCTTTGGAACAGAAATGGGCTTCTAAGTGGATTTCCCCTCACAATTTTTAAAAGTGGTGAGAAGTCATTTTTAATTTTTTGGGGTCAATGTTTTTGGGGAGTTTCAGCAAATAATCATGGTCCTTTGTACAGAAATGTGGTCAAGTGGATTTCTCCCACAATTTTTAAAGTGGTGAGAATCATTTTTTAATTTTTTGGGTCATGTGCTTGAAATGCAGCCAAATACAAGGTCCTATTATAAAAAAAATGTTGGGGTTTTAACGACAATTTGTTTTCACAATTGACCAAAGGGCTCAAGGGGCTGCTTTGAATTTTTGGGGGGATTTTGTGTGCGCAGCTATACTAGGGTCCTATTCTAAAAAAATGTTGTTTTAAAAGACATTTTTTTCTTCACAATTGTCAAGGTGGTCAAGGGGTATGGTGCTGTAGAAAAGAATAGGTGGAATGTTAATGGACAATATTGCAAAATTTATTGTTTTTGCAAGTTTTAACATAGCTATCAATCCGTATTGGACAACCCCTTTAATTCATGAAAATAAAAGGGAAAAAAAGACATGGGGGATTTCCCTATTTTTAAAAATGGTTTTCTAGAAATTTTTGTATAAAAAAAATTGCATGTCAAAATAGGTTAAAAAAATTCCCCTGAATTGTAAAGGGGGGTACAGGAAAAAATTGAAGATGTAGGTTATTCAGGGCATGGATTGGGCACAGAAAGGAACAAAGTAAGAGACCTTTCCTCAGCCGTTGAGTAAAATGAGAAAAAAAATGCCAAGATAAAGGGGACCTGGGTGTAACAGGAGGGTTAACACCCGTTTTCCAAGTGAAGTCAATTGGTCCCCACTCATACGGAGGGGCAAGGGGCTACCAGGTATTTACTTTTTGTAAGAGGAAGGTTTGGGTTTCACATTCCGCTTCCGCACTTGTTCAGCCGACAGTTTTCGTTTTCGCGTCTAGGGCATTTTTAAAAAAATGCGTTTTTTAATAGATGAGGACCCAGCCGGGCTTTCACCCCATCACTGTAAATCCCGGCCCCCGGGTTGCTGTGGCCCAGGACAGGTATAGTCAATGTCCAGTTCAATAAAATGGTGGTTGAAAAACCTTTTTCCGGACTTTTTAAAAGTGGGGGTTCTGCAGGTTTGGGGCTCAGCTGTGGCCAGGCAGGGGTTAGTCAATGTCCCTGAAAATAAAATGGTGGTTGAAGATCCTTTTTCCGGGGACTTTTTAAAAGTGGGGGTTATGCAGGTTTGGGGCTATGCTGGGCCCAGGACAGGTATAGTCAATGTCCCGTTCAACTAAAAAGGTGGTTGAAAGATCTTTTTCGGGGACTTTTTAAAAAGTGGGGGGGCATGAGGGTTTGGGCTCTTTTGTGGCCCAGGGACAGGGATTCAATGTCCGTTCAACTAAATGGTGGTTGAAAGACTCTTTTTCCGGGACTTTTTAAATGTGGGGGTCTGCGGTTTGGGGTCATGCTGTGGCCCAGGAAGGGTTTGTCAATGTCCAGTTCAACTAAAATGGGGTTGAAAGACTCCTTTTTTGGCACTTTTTTTAAAAGGGGGGTCAGCAGGTTTGGGGGTTTGCTGTGGGCCCGGGCGGTATAGTCAAAGTCCAGTGAAACTAAAATGGTGGTTGAAAAACTCCTTTTTCCGGCCCTTTTTAAAGTGGGGGGGCATGCAGGGTTTTGGGGGTATGCTGTGGCCCCGGGCAGGGTTGTCAAAGTCCAGTTAACTAAAAAAGGTGGTTGAAGACTCCCTTTTTTCCGGCCTTTTTAAAAGTGGGGGTCATGCGGTTTGGGGCTCATGCGTGGCCCAGGACAGTATGTCAATGTTTCCCCTTCAAGCAACATGATGGTTTAAATCAATGCCTTCTGGCACTTTTTAATTTTTGGGGGGATGCAGGTTTAAAAGGGGCAGGCTGTGGGCAAGACAGGGGTGTAAATGGTCTGTGATTTTTTTCTTGCTTTTATAACCCAAGTGTGTTGCCTAAGATGTAAAAGATCCATTTGCTGTTTTGGGGTGTTTTAAATTTTGCTTCTCCAGCCTTGTTTTGGGTTTTAATAATGAAGGGGTTGTTGCTCTCCATGATTTTAATGTCATCGTGCTAATCGAGCCCATCGAAAAACCCTTATCGATAGCGGCCGACTATCGACTATCGATCGATCTCGATAGCCAACGCAATCGCTCAACACTATTAGACATGGCTCATAGTCGGGGCAGTCAGGAAGGATTTCATGCGGCAAGGTTCATGGTCAAGGGACATGAGCAGGAGGAACTGGTACATGGAAGGTGCAGAAACACTAAGGAATACTTTTCACACATAGGCAGAAGGCACTATGGATTCAGCAGGGAGGTCAGGGGCAGGCTGGGTAATATAGGACCAGCAGCCAGCAATTATTCAATTACCAGTGCGCTAGCCCTAGGAAGCGGAAATGTGCACGCTACCAAGCACAGACAGTGACGTGTGCCATCTGCAGAGGGGCAGCAGAGGTAGTGTGCATTGTGGGAGCACCTTTAACTGTACCACCTACCCCTTTGGCCTCCCCCTCTTTCTAGCTTGCAGGAATTTTTCTAAAAGACAGAGGTCCAAAATGTTGTCTTCTTGCTCCCAGGACCTTTCTTCAAGCCCCAACCCCTTCCAGTTAACTAAGAAATGTTGTCTCCCCCTAAACGTCTTCATGGCCAGGATCTCTTTTGCTGCAAATGTAAGCCATGTACCGGGGTGGGCTTCCCAGAATACAGTAAAGTCACGAACCAAGAAAGCAACTCCAACACCAATTCAACCAAAATTGAACTTTACAAAAAAGTGTACTCAGCAATCCCCAAAACACATGCACAAGAGTATGAGCAAGGCCCCTGTGCTACACAGCGTGCCGCTGGAAGTATGTTCTCTGGATAAACGATAATTCTACCTACTGTTAGATGAGAGCTAGGAAGGTCCATAATGGTATGTACATCCCAGCTAGATTTCTGGCATACACCGGGGAAAGAAGTAATAAGTGACATGTCACCAAGGTTACCTGGCCTTGGTGAGATAGAAGCCGTTTGTTTATGTTGTGTCAGCCACAGTAAGTGGTTGACATCCATTTAACTTTAGTATAGTTGCTTCAACGGCTCTTATAGGGAGTAGACTAAGGGCGGCATGTATGATTTTTGGCGCCCAGGTGGCAGTTTTTTTGCATGCATTTGTAGCATAGACTGTGCTTGAATCTATGAACCTGTGCTACTGAGCTTTCTAGCTACAAAGCGACACTTCTGACTCAGGTAAACCACTTTTACAGGGGTGTATCTGTTCCAGCAGTAATACGCCTGGATTTGCCTATAAAAAGGCATACATGTGTAGTTTTGTACGGTTGTAGTGCGACACACCTCCAGCAGGCCCCCCGATCTCAGGCGCATTACAAAGTGCTGCCGGTGCTTTGTAGTGCGCCTAATATTGGAGTGTCCCTGTTTAAAAATAGAGTGAATAGGGCTACGCTAGTTTTTTTGGCTAAAAAGATGCCAGACTTCTGGCGCATCCCCGTTCATACATGTCGCCCAAAGTGTTGGGTGCGTGTCTACTCCCCATGTTCCAGGCCAGTGTTTGGCTGGCCTTTATAAGTCTGTCAGTAAGCTGACTTGGAAGATCTGGTATACAGGTCAAGGAGTTTAGCCTGGAGCGCATCTCACTGGAGATATCCAGGATCTCTCATAGAACTGCTTGCTGAGCAGGTTTAGTGAGGGCAACTACACTGTGTAGTCAGCGCTCAGACGAGCAGGTGTTTTCTTTGTTTACGATTTTGTTTATGTTTTGCATCTGTTGAATACTGTGTACCTGTTGTACCAATAAAACATGGAAGGAACCGTGTTTGAACCAAAGCAACCTCTCTGTGTCGCTGTCTACATTGGACTTCACTGCGATCTCGAGAGCGGCGCCCGCACACACTACCAACAGGCTCGGAAATGCCGACCATTATTTTCCTATTAATACCTTACACCACAGGAACAATTGTATGTGGTGCAGTTCAAGGGTACGCTGGCAGTGTAGTAAAACAGCTTTCAACCTGATTAATTATACCCGCTATTCCCAAAACATAGATAACAATCAGGGTTTAACGGGTAAACAGGTTGCAGTATGAACAACACCGATGTCAAGCTTTCTTCAATGTCCCAAATCAAGAATTGTTCCTGAATAGTCAACTTTTCTTGTATGTAGGCCAACATGGCCTGAGTCTCTGGTACAGACAGAGGATAGAACCTACCCCGGGGAGGGCTGGTACAGGCAGTAGGTCTATAGCACAATCGTATGGACAATGAGGGGGATCTCGGCCTGCTTTTCAGAGAAGACATCAATCTACAAAGTCTTGATATGCAGCGGGCAGACCCAGCATGAGCTTGGAGGTTGTTACTGGAGAAATGAGATGCCATCAAACAACAAGGCTGGCAGTCTTGACCCTAATGAATGACTTCGCCCGTTTTCCAGTTTAGCATAGAGGCATGGGGCTGGAGCCATTGAAGACCCAGCAGTAATCCCCTATGGAGGAGTTCCATTGTCGCAGGTTCAATAACGCAGTCTCGGCTGAAGATGCGCAGGCTGGTTGTAAGGACGAGAAGTGTATTTTGATGTTAACAGTAGGATAATCCAAATGATTAAAGAGTACCTGTCACATAGGCAGCACAAGCTAATGTCAGACCTGCTGTTTCCAGCGCTGTGTCCCTTATTCTGTAAGATGCTGTAGTTTTCGTGTATTTAATGCTCAAATCTGCAGTTTTCAGCCAGAAGAGTCATTCGAAGAGTCCTTCAAAGAGTCAGTTTTTTTCAAACCCGACCAATTGGAGGCTATCCCCGCCCACCTCAACTGATAAACCTGTTACTTTGAATAGGTAGAAACATGTGAATAACTGTCAGTGGGCGGAGCTATCCTTTGGTGGGCGGGGCTAACACCTGCTCATGAATAAAATTTGAGCATTAAATGCTCTAAAACTACAGAATAAGGGACACAGCGCTGGAAACAGCATGTCTGACACTAGCTTGTGCTTGTGGTTGAGGGATGTGGACAGAAGGTACTGGTACACAGAATATCATTAACAAACACAGAAACGCTTTCTCTCCATACAAAGGCACTATTGATCTGGCAGGGGATAACAGGAAAAGGCAGGGTTAAATAGGGTCAGCGTCTGGTGACAACCAATCGACTACATCGAGAGTGCTGAGAGGTAAGTTACTGTGGCTGGGGACCGGACATGTGGGTCACGGTGCTCCCACGACCCAGTGTGAGGGGAGCCTGTGACAACGCGCTGAGACTTTTTAACATTTCGGTCGTATAACATCCTTCAATAGAAATTTCCATTTATCCTTCAATAGAGGTTTTTATCGAGGAGCCACAACAACACTGAATTTTAGGAAGTCTAATTTTATTCTGCTTATTGAGGCCCTAAATCGTATTGACTGGGACAAGGTGTTTAAAAATGGCAGAACAAACAATAAATGGGAGATCTTTAAAAACATCATAGGTACCCACTGTGAGAGGTACATACCTTATGGTAATAAAATAATTAGAAACAGGATGTGGATCAACAGAGATGTAAAGGAGGCAATAAATAACAAAAACAAAGCTTTTCAGCTACTAAAACAGGAAGGTAGTGAAAAGGCACTAAAAAGCTATAAGGAAAAAAATAAAATATGTAAAATAATGATAAAGGCAGAAAAGCTGGAGACAGAGAGACATATTGCCATAGAAAGTAAAACTAACCCCAAAATATTTTTTACCTATAAATAGTAAAAAGATTCAAACAGAAAATGTTGGCCCTTTGAAAAGTAGTGAGGGAGCTATTGTGGAGGGCAATGAGAAGAAAGCAAACCTATTAAACAATTTTTTCTCCACTGTATTTACAGAGGAGGATGAGCATTGATGATCAGAGGGATGAGGTAAACTCCAAATTAAATGTTTCTTGTATAACCCAGGTCCTGATGGTATACACCCCCGTGTCCTAAGGTGTAACGAGCCGGGGTAGTGAATCCACTGGACCACCGCAAGCGGTGGTACAGGCCATATCAGGCAGCGGAGTCTAAGTGGGTCCCGGTTTTCACCAGAGCCCGCCGCAAAGCGGGATGGACTTGCTGCGGCGGGATTCCACCAGGTCGCTACTCCTGATGTGACTTGCTTGTGGTGGCGGCTGAGGTGCAACATGGTATGGAATTGGAAGACGGAGTCGTAGTCGGGAACAGGCCAGAAGGTCAGGGCAGGCAGTGAAGGTTCAAGGTCGGTAGACGAGAGCAAACGGGACTGGTACACGGGAATAGCAGAACTGGACAGAATAAGGCTTCCTTGCATAGGAAAAGGGCGCTATGGATTCGGCAAGGAAGTTCCTGTGGTGGAGCCCTTATATAGGGTCAGTGGCCGGCAAAACCAATTACCGGCGCGCTGTCCCTTTAAATCTGACAGAGTCGGCGCGCGCGCCCAAGGGAGCGGGGCCGCGCGCACTGGCCGGCAGTCAGACGAAGAGAGACAGGAGCGAAGTGCGGTAAGTGACTGCGCCCGAGGCAGCGAGTGCGCCCGCGGCCCGACATACAGACCGCGGCGCAGGGGAACGAGTGCGCCCGGGCACTACTCGTGACAGTACTCCCCCCTTTCGGCCCCCTCTTCCCTATGGCCTGAAGAAATCTCCAAAGCAACCCTCGGTCCATGATGTTGTCCTCCGGCTCCCAAGATCTTTCCTCCGGCCCGAACCCCTTCCAATCAATAAGAAACGTTTCCCTCTGACGGTCTTCATGGCCAAAATTTCCTTAACGGAAAAAACATCCGATGTGTCAGCCACTGGAGTCGGAGGAGATACCTTACGGAAAAATCTATTCAAGATGATTGGCTTGAGCAGAGACACGTGGAAGGAGTTCGGGATCTGCATCGTGGGAGGAAGCTAGAGCTTGTAGGACACCGGGTTGATCTTTTCGAGGACCACAAATGGCACAAGGTAGCGGGGGCCCAACTTGTAACTGGGGATCTTCAAACGAATGTATCTAGAAGATAGCCATACCTTATCTCTGGGAGCAAAGGACGTGGAAGGCCTACGGTGCTTATCCGCTCTCAGTTTAGACAGGGTAGAGGCCTGTTGCAAAGCTTGCCGAGTGTCGCTCCAGATGGTCCTGAGGTCACGGACCAAGGTGTCCACAGCGGGGACGTCAAAGGACTCCGCGAGCGGGAGGGGTGGGGGGGGATGAAGACCAAAGACCACAAAAAATGGAGAAGACCCAGTCGACTCCGACTCCAAAGAATTGTAGGAGAACTCAGCCCAGGCTAACAAGGTGGCCCAGTCATCCTAACGAGCCGACACAAAATGGCGTAAGTAGTTTTCCAAGATCTGGTTGACCGTCTCCACTTGCCCGTTAGACTGAGGGTGGTATGCCGAGGAGAAATCCAGGTTTACTTTGAACTGGAAACAGAGAGAGCGCCAGAATCTGGATACAAACTGCACCCCCCGATCGGACACAATATGCCGGGGGAGGCCATGCAGACGAAATATATGTAGAAAGAAGAGGGTAGCCAGACGAGGCGCGGAAGGTAGCCCAGGTAGCGGTACAAAGTGCGCCATCTTGGAGAAATGATCCACAATGACCCAAATGACGGTGTTACCGGCTGACGGTGGGAGATCTGTAATAAAGTCCATCGCAATATGGGACCACGGGTGGTTAGGGATGGGCAGAGGTTGCAGCAGCCCAGCAGGCCTGAGGCGGGAGGACTTATTGCGGGCACAGGAGGCGCATGACACAACAAAGTCCTTGACATTCTTGGCTAGGTCCGGCCACCAATAGTAGTGGGTAATCAACTGCCGGTCTTACGAATCCCTGGGTGACCACCAGCTTGAGAGCAATGACCCCAGTTCAGGACTGGGGGTCCTGCCGGAGATCCAACGGAGCTGCAGAGATCAGACGATCGGGAGGAATGATGTGGGATGAGGTGACTCCTCACCCAAGACGTTGGAGGCTCGTGATAGGACATCAGCTTTGATGTTTTTCTCTTCTGGCCGGAAGTGGATCACAAAATCGAACCGTGAAAAGAAGAGGGACCAGCGGGCCTGCCTGGGCCGTCTGAAGGTACGTCAGATTCTTGTGATCCGAATAGATAGTAATCGGATGGCGTGCTCCCTCCAACAGATGACGCTATTGCTCGAGCGCTAACTTAATGGCCAGTAACTCACGGTCTCCAATGGTGTACTTTTTCTCAGCCAGGGAGAAGGTCTTTGAAAGAAATCCACAAGTGACCGTCTTGTCCTTGGGGTCCCGCTGAGAAAGCACCGCCCCTGCTCCCACCGAAGATGCGTCGACCTCCAAGAAGAAAGGTTTCTTGATATCCGGGCGCAACAAGACGGGGGCAGAGGCAAATGCCGCTTTGAGCCGAGTGAACGCATCTTCGTCCGCCTGTGCCATTGCTTCGGATTGCCAGACTTCTTCATAAGGGCCACCATAGGGGCCACCAGTGTCGAGAAATGAGGAATGAACTGGCGGTAGTAATTGGCGAACCCCAGGAAGCGCTGGATAGCCCAAAGGCCGACTGGACGGGGCCACTTCAGGATGACAGACAATGTGGCGCACATGGAGACGGTGACAGAGATAATGTATCCTAGGAAGGGCAGACTGGTCTGATGGAACTGACACTTCTCCGACTTGGCATAGAGATGATTTTCTCGAAAATGGCTAAGGACCTGGCGCACATGGAGACTGTGAGACCTGGCATCCGGTGAAAAGACCAAAATGTCATCCAGATACACAATGACGCAGGAGTATAGGTAGTCACGAAAAATCTCGTTGATGAAGCCCTTGAACACGGCAGGAGCATTGCAGAGGCCGAACGGCATAACTAGATATTCAAAATGCCCGTCTCGGGTGTTAAATGCCATTTTCTACTCATCGCCCTCTCGGATGCGGATGAGGTTATAGGCGCCTCGCAGATCCAACTTGGCCCCTCGTAGGTGGTCGAAGAGTTCGGTGATCAGTGGCAGCGGGTAGCGGTTCTTCACCGTAATCTTATTAAGGCCGCGTTAGTCAATACAGGGGCGTAGCGAGCCATCTTTTTTCTCCACAAAGAAGAAGTCTGCTCCGGCTGGAGAAGAGGACTTAAAGAATGAAGCCCTTCTGAGATTTTTCCTGTATGTAGTCCGTCATGGCCCTTGGGGACGACAATGGGTAGACCCTGCCCCGAGGAGGGCTCATTTCCCGGCAACAGGTCGATAGGACAATCGTAGGGACGGTGAGGCGGCAGGGTCTCTGCCTCCTTTTTGGAAAAGACGTCGGCAAAGTCCTGGTACTCAGCAGGCAAACCCGGCAAAGGTCTAGCAGACACAGGAGATGACGAGGTGCGCATCGGGTGAGGTGCCTCGCGACAACGGAGCCAGCAGTCCTGTCCCCAGTGAATGACTTCACCCGTTTGCCAGTCCAGTATAGGAGAGTGACACTGCAGCCACGGTAGACCCAACAGGATTGCTGACGAGGAGCGAGGCAACACGTAGCATGGAAACTGGCTCAGTACGGCAGTGGATGGCATCGCGCAGGACCTCTCCACTGACCGAGGAAATGAGCAGAGGCTTCTCAAGGCGAACCACCGGGAGGCGAAGTTTCGATACCACAGCGGCATCAATGAAATTCACGGCTGAACCGGAATCCAGAAAAGCAGGAAGTTGAACTTGTGTTCCAGAGCTAGACATGATCTGCACCCACATGGTCAGACGAGGAGAGGGACTACACACACCTAGGGACACCTCTCCTCACCTCTCCCACGAAGCCTAGGTGCGCGCATTTCCTGGACGAGGGCGAAGGGGGCAGTCCTGATGGAAGTGCTCCGAACTGGCGCAATTCAGGCACAGATTCTGCGCACGCCAACGGGACAGCTCCTGTTCCGAGAGGTTAGCTCGGTCCACTTGCATGGGCTCCTCGCCGGAGTGCCGAGGAAGTGGCAGAGGAGGCTTTTGGAACACCGGAGCCAAGCGAGGAAGCCGACGTGGTCGAACGGAGTCACGTTCCTGGCGGAGCTCTTTCTTCCTTTCGGCGAAGCGCACATCAATACGCGTGGCCAGATGAATCAACTCGCTCAGAGATGCCGGGGGATCCCTTGCTGCCAGGGCATCCTTGACCCTGCAGGAGAGGCCCTTCTTAAAGGTCGCGCAAAGGGAGGCCTCATTCCAGGTTAGCTCCGAGGCCAGGGTGCGAAACCTAATGGCGTAATTGCCCACCGAGGAGTCCCCTTGGTGCAGGGTCAGGAGTGCGGTCTCCACTGAAGAGGCCCGTGCTGGTTCCTCAAAGACGCCGCTGTCCCAAAGGGGTGTAGCCAAAGCCAGAGCCTTTCCCGAGAGCAGACTCAGTACGAACGCCACCTTTGACCTTGGATGGAAACTGTTAACCATCGTTTCAACTGCATTGAACATGGGTAATAATTCCCCTCCCAGAGTTTCGGATTCCGTCGAACTTCGAGGGAGTGATACCCGGGGAGCTTGGGTCCCCACAGGGGGGCAGTTAGAGACAGCAGGAACTGGAACAGCCGGAGGAGGTGGCAAAGGTTATCGCTGAGAGGCGATAAGTTGCTGCATCATGGCTGTCAGCTGGTCCAACTGTTGCGCCTGTTGCGCCAGCTGTTGAGATTACTGGGCAACGATGGATGTCAGGTCTTCCATGCTAGGCAACGGCACCTGGGCAGGATCCATGGCCGAATTCACCTCTAACGAGCCGGAGTAGGGGATCCACTGGACCACCGCAAGCGGTGGTACAGGCCACACCAGGCAGCGGAGTCTAAGTGGGTCCCGGTTTTCATCAGAGCCCTCCGCAAAGTGGGATGGACTTGCTGCGGCGGGATTCCAACAGGTCATTACTCCTGATGTGACTTGCTGGCAGAGGCGGCCGAGTTGCAACGTGGTACAGAATCGGTAGACGGTGTCGTAGTCGGGAACAGGCCAGAAGGTCAGGGCAGGCAGCAAAGGTTCAAAGTCGGTAGACGAGAGCAAACGGGACTGATACACGGGAATAGCAGAACCGGACAGAATAAGACTTCCTCGCATAGGAAAAGGGCGCTATGGATTCGGCGAGGAAGTTCCTGTGGTGGAGCCCTTATATAGGGTCAGCGGCCGGCAAAACCAATCACTCACGCTGTCCCCTTTAAATCTGACAGAGCCAGCGCGCGCGCGCCCTAGGGAGTGGGGCCACGTGCACTGGCTGGCAGTCAGACGCGGAGAGACAGGAGCGAGGTGCGGTAAGTGACTGCGCCCGAGGGAGCGAGTGCGCCCGCGGCCCGACATACGGACTGCGGCGCCGCTTGCCTCGGGCACCTGAAGGGGCGCAGGGGAACGAGTGCGCCCGCAGCCAGCGGTGTGGGCGCTACTCGTGACATAAGGGAATTAAGTAATGTGATAGATAGGCCCCTATTCTTAATATTGATGGACTGTATAATAACAGGGAGTCTCCCAAAGGATTGACGCATAGCAAATGTGGTGCCAATATTCAAAAAGGGGTCAAAAAAGTGATCCTGGAAACTGTAGGCCGGTAAGTTTAACCTCTGTTGTGGGTGAAATGTTTGAAGGTTTTCTAAGAGATGCTATCCTGGAGTATCTCACTGAAAATAAATGTATAACTCCGTTCCAGCAGGGGTTTATGAAGGATCAGTCCTTTCAAACTAATCTAATCAGCTTCTATGAGGAAGTTAGTTCTAGACTGGATCGGGGTGAGACATTGGATGTCATATATTTAGATTTCTCTAAAGCATTTGGTACTGTGCCACAAAAAAGTTGGTAAGTAAAATGAGAATGCTTGGACTGCGGGAAAATGTTTGCAAGTGGGTAAGCAACTGGCTCAGTGATAGAAAACATGGCGGTACATACTCAGACTGGATCCCTGTTACTAGTGGGTTACCACAGGGTTCTGTATTGGGCCATATCCTCTTTAATATTTTCATTAATGATATTTTCATTAATGATCTTACACATGGTTTGCACAGTAGAATATCAATCTTTGCAGATGATACTAAGCTCTGTATAATAATTGAAACAATAGTGGAAAATGTTTTATTACAAAGGGATCTGGATAAATTGGAGGCCTGGGCAGAAAAATGCAGAGGAGGTTTAACACAGATAAATGCAAGGGTCATCGATCCAGGGAATTATTCTGATTGCCAGATTGGAGTCGGGAAGGATTTTTTTCCCTAAAATGAGGACTGTTGACTTCTACCTCATTGGTTTTTTGCCTTCCTCTTGATCAACACTTTAGGAAAAATAGGCTGAACTGGATGGACGCCTGTCTATTTTCGGCCTTACAAACTATATGTAACGTTTCTCAAGCGTGTCACTGTATGTAATTTAGAAAACCGATATAAAGGAAAATCAATAATCAAAGTAGACTGAAAGAGCTAGATCAAAAATTGTAAAATTAATCATGTATGCATAATTGTTAAATAGCCAAGGCATATCTTTGTTATACTGTATTTTTACACATGATTGTAAAATTACACATATCCATTCATAGATGTCTTTCAAAGTCAGAATAATAACCAGGGTCGGACTGGGAATAAAAATCAGCCCTGGCACAAAGCCCCCACCAGCCAACATACAATATCCTCTTAAAAAATTTCCCTTGTTCTCACAACTCGCCACTTTCATAAAAATAAACTTACGCTCTGGTAAAGTGCTTTCACAAGGAGCATTTTGACTGTTTTTTTGGTGAGATTTTTTTTTTATGAAGGAAAGGCAAGAGCAGTTTTTGCTGTACATTTCTGCACAAAAAAATGCATCAAAAAATGCACCCAACTGCTCTGTGTGATGAATAGCAGGCTACAACACAAGCAAGGTTGATAAGAACCAGTGGTGCAGAGAAACCCCTCATTCAGAGTCAGGTGTGCTAAAATCCGGGACAAGACCATCACTGACACTTCATAAAGCACCGCATATCCTACAACACCACCAAATCAACATCACCAGTGTCAGGTCACCAATCCACATGAAATACAGAGCACTGATCAACAAAGAAGTAAAATTACCCATGACTGCAGGGACTCACAGGAGACGGTCATTTCTGTGATGGGTGTTTTCTCTTATGCTTTCTTCTCAATTCTGGCCCAAACCTCCATGATGTCTTCCCTGATGAGCTCGTCCTTTCATTTTTTTTCTGTCCGGTACAGTGCAATGTCTTCTTTTCCCGGTCACTACTCGTCCCTGTAGAATTTTACCACAATAATCTTAGACTCCTCTCTTTACCAGAACTTTCCTGATCAATTCCCCAAACAGCGTATGTTGACCCTAAAAATTAGAAATTAAAAAAATGTCAGATAAGTGGCATGTAAATAGGTAGATCCCATTAGTTAGGGTAACAGGGCCTTTCCTCCATTAATTTGGTAGGTTGACAGGCCTACCCCATGTAACTAGCCAGTAGCTGGGGCTGCCCACACAGTAACTTGCCAGGGTTGATGGGGCTTACCCGCAGTAGTAACTAGCCAGGTAGCTGGGCTGCCCCCAGTTGTAAAACTAGCCAGGTAGATGGGCTGCCCCCAGTAAGTAACTTGCCAGGTAGCTGGGGCTGCCCCCAGTAACTAGCCAGGTAGCTGGGCTACCCCCAATACCTAGCCAGTTAGCTTGGCTGCACACCTGTAACTAGGCACAGATAGCTGGGGCTACCCCCAGTTAGTAAACTAGCCAGTTAGCTGGGCGCCCCCAATAACTAGCCAGGTAGTGGGGCTGCACCCACTAATTAAACGTTAGCTAGGGCTGCCCCTGTAAGCTAGCCAGTATGCTAGGGCTGCCCCCCAGTAATCTAGCCGTTAGCTAGGGCTGGCCCCCAGTAATTAGCCAGGTAGGGCCAGTATTTAGAATAAGCAGGGGCCAGTATGTAGCCAGGCAGGGCCGTAAATGCAAGGCAGGGCCAGTATGTAGCCAAGCAGGGCCAAGTATGTAAGCACGGAGGGCCAGTATGTAGGCAAGTACAGGGCAGTTTATGTAGGCCAGGCAGGGCCTGTATTGTAGGCAGGAGAAGGGCGAGTTTATAGCCATGGCAGGACCAGTTGTATAGGCCAGGAAGGGCGAAGTACAGTATATAGCCAGGCTAGGACCAGTATTTAGGCAGAAGGGGCCACTTACTTATAGGTAAGCAGGGCCAAGTTGTATATACGCAGGCAGGGCAAACTTTTAGGTAGGCAGGGGCAAACTATGTAGCCTAGGCAGGGCCACTTATAGGTAGGCAGGGCAGTATACGTAGTTTTTAGGACAGGCAGGGCAGTATTTAGGTAGGCAGGGCAGTTTATAGGTAGGCAGGGGCCACTTATAGGTAAGCAGGGCAGTTTATAGGTAGGACCTGGGCAGTATTAGGCAGGCAGGGGCAGTATATAGGATAGGCAGAGGCAGTATTTAAGGACAGGGCAGGGCTGTATATAGGCAGGCAGGGCAGTACATAGGTTGAGAAGGGAAGATCTAGGGTAGACAGGGCGTATATTGCAGGCAGGGCCTGTATATTAGCAGGGCCCAGTACATAGCAGGCAAGCCCAGTATTTAGGCAGGCAGGGCAAGTATATAGCCAGGCAGGGCCAGTATATAGGCAGGCAGGGCAGTATATGGGCAAGCAGGGCAGTATATAGGTAGGCAGGGCAGTATATAGCCAGGAGGGGCAGTATATGGGCAGGCAAGGCAGTATATGGGAAAGCAGGGCAGTAAATAGGTAGGCAGGGCAGTATATAGGTAGGCAGGCAGGGCTGATATGTAGGTAGGCAGGGGCGAGTATTTAGGTAGGCAGGGCAGTATAGAGGTAGGTAGGCAGGGCAGTATATAGGTAGGGCAGTATATTTGGCAGGCCTGGGGGCAGTATATAGGTAGGCAGGGCAGTATATAGGCAGGCAGGCAGGGCAGTATATAGATAGGCAGGATAGTATATATGTAGGTAGGCAGGGCAGTGTATAGGCAGGCAGGGCAGTATATAGGTAGGCAGGGCAGTATATATGTAGGTAGGCAGGGGGCAAATATAGGTTGGTGGTCAATGGAACCCTGCGACCCTCTGTCTCGGGGTCGGCTGCGCTGTACAGCTGCTGCGGATACAGCGAGACCCCGTCCCCCACGTAGTGGTTCGGGGTCGTTTGTCCCAGTCACCCGCCGGCTCGTCAAAAATTTAACCGGCCGCGCTCCTGCTCAGTCAGGTCCCAAGATAAACGGAGAGTGGCTCCGCACTAGGGCAGCGCGCGGACCGCTGTTTGAATTTTAAAGGGCAGTGGCCGGTAATTGGGGGGGTATTGCTGAGGCACTGCCTCCTTTTAGGTCTGGCCCATTCCTGCCGGCCTCGACCCGGATCTTAGTGGTGTTTTACCTTGGAGAAAGAGTTCCTAGCCTTGGTCTTGTCTATCCGTGTACTCGTTTTGACACCTTTCCTACGTTTATCGACCACAATCTTGCCCCCTGCCCGACCTTTGCCTGTCCCGTTTACGATCCGGCCGCCTGTCCCGACCTTTTGCCTGTAACCCCCTTCGAGCTTGCCTGCGAATCTGTACTACGTTTCCCCTTTGGGCCCCACCCCAGGCCAAACCCCGCAGTGGAAAACCTGGTAGACTCCTGCCGCAGCAAGTTTCCGCTTTGCGCGGGCTCTGGTGAATACCCGGGCCTACTTAGACTCCGTTCCCGGGTGGGGTTCCACCTCGCCTGCGGTGGTCCCGCGGATCCCCTACCCCCTCCGTTACGTAGGATCGGCCATGGATGCTGCCCAAAGGGGTCTTTGCCAAATGTGCCGTATCACCACCCTTGTGGCCAAGCAGTCCAAAAGTCGCGCAGCAAGCGAAAGTCGAGAACTCCCTCTCTGGTGCGGGAGTTCTCGCCAATCAGCAGCAGCAGTCAGTGCAGTGGTTTCCTCCCCGGGGGAGTTGCTCCCGTTGGTCCCAAACTTCGGTTATCCCTGCCCATAAGTTTGATGGGGTTCCCCAAAGGGCTGGGGGCTTATCACCCCGTGTCCCTGCATGTGGAAACCCTGGCAGGTCAGGTTTTTGTCAGAAAGACCAAAGGGGGCTTGTGGTGTTTCCCCTCCGGTAAAGCCCTGGCCCGGGGGAAATCCTCTGTGGGACGAGGTGACCCAATCCGGCCCATTACGACATTTCTACTAGAGTTCCGGAGTGTTTTGGGAAACCCGCTCGTGCGGTCTGCCGAAATCGCCCTGTTTAACTGCGAAGGGAACCCTGTGGGAGATCGCCTGCAATTCCGCACACTGTCGGAGTAGCCCGGGAACGATGCAGCATTATGCGCCCGTTCAAAAAAGGCTTCCCCGCCCCCAACAAAGGTGCGCTCGCCACCCGGGACCTTTCCGTTCTTTTAAACAAGTAATCCCCTGGCTAACCCGGATTTACATCCGAAATTTGCGAAAGGCGTGAGGAGCTCCCCCAAGGCAAAACCCGCCCGAAAAGCCGTCCATTTATCTTGCACGGTGTTTTTTACGGGCCCCCAAGCCTCCTTCCCAGCCCCGGTGGAAAAGGCCATGCAATGGATAGAGCCCACCCCGTCTCCCCAAGAACTTAACGACGGCGTAAAGAAAAACCTTGTCTTATGGGGGAGCCCTGATCATCTCCTCCGTTTTTGTCTGTTCGCCCACGGCGTCCGGGAGAAGGGCCAAATAGGCTACGTGGGAGAAGAATCCCCAAGCGTGTGCGTCTTCTCCCCGCCTGAAAATTTTCCCACGGT
>JAODAL010051789.1:0-26451 GCA_025379985.1 Phyllomedusa bahiana | reverse complement strand
ACAAAGACGGGGGATAGTGAATGGTTGTGATTTTTTTTTTGTGACTTTTATAAACCTAAGTGTGTTGCTAAGAGTAGCAGTACCCTTTGATTTTTTGGGGATTTTAAAATTTTTCAGCTTCTCCCAGCCTTGTTTGGGTGTAATATGAAGGTGTTGTTCTCCCCCATAGACTTTAAGGGAAATCGCTAAAAATGATGTCCTACAAAAACCCTTTGATAGCGGCCGACTATCGACTATCGCTCGATCTCGATAGCCAACGCAGTCGCTCAACACTATCCAAGGCAAATACCCCAACAAAAATACTTAAAACATGGTTGAAAACAATCCATTTGAAGTCACTGCATGCAGGTACCGCTGGTAAAGCACTGGCTTCCTTATTTTGGATTATTTGTTGGATATGGGTTTGAGCTTCATAATTTTCTCTGCTCTTTTTTAATGCACATTATAAAATTTGGGAAGACCCGGGCGGAATTTTTTGTTGTTACAAATAAAGTGTCTGCCATGTTTTGTTTGTTAGGGTTTTAAACAGTATAAAAAATCTATAACGTTTAATGTTAAAAATATATATTTTTAAATGCTAATAATATTCTTTTATTTTAAACACTATCATTAGTTTTGCTCAAATAAGCCCCTGTTCAGTTCAACCAAACCTGTGAAAAAGCAAAATATCCAACATAAAAATACTGCAGCAGGGGCTCCAATGGAGAAGATGGGTCCCCTTGTTCCCCCAAAAACCCCCGCAGCTCGATTGCGGGCTCTGATGGCTTCACCGACAGCCCCGAAGCCAAACTTTTTTTTTTTTTGGCTTCCGGCTCCCTGTGCAAAAAACTATTCTGGCCCTGTGGGCATAACGGTATGATTGAAAATTATAGTTAAAGTAAAAGGAAAAAAAAAGGAAAAAAAAAAAAAAAGGAAATAAAAAACACAAGAAAAAAAAATTAAAAACAGTACACCGCCATTTTCCCCCTTTCCGAAGCCAAAAAAGATAAAAAATAATGTACGTTAGGGGGGTTTCGGATGGTAATGACCAAAACCCTTTAAATCTGTCACATTTTTTAACCCGCACAATAAACCGTAAAAAAAAAAAAACATACATTTTGCTTTGGCCCCCGTATTAGGGGTATCTGCCATTGGTTCCTCTCCCTTTTCCCTCTTTTTTTTTTTTCCTCTCCCTTTTTTCTTCCTCTTTCCCCTGTTCCCTCCCTCTCCCCCTTAGCTCCCCCTTTTATGTCACCCCTTTTTCCACCCCC
The DNA here is from genome assembly GCA_025379985.1 of Phyllomedusa bahiana. NCBI lineage: Eukaryota > Metazoa > Chordata > Amphibia > Anura > Hylidae > Phyllomedusa > Phyllomedusa bahiana. Next base: position 25,201 of record JAODAL010051789.1, on the reverse strand, counting down.
TTTTCCTTTCCCCCGGGCAGTCATACCTCTGTATTTTTAATACTGCACCCCCATCAATACTTGATGCCTGGGCCTCCCCAGGCATGCGTATTATTTTGCGTGTCTTAGCCCTATACAATGTGGTATCCTACCGTTACTTATGACTGTTATTTACGCTCACGAGTGGTTGGGCTGCTACAATGGTTGTTGTTTTTTGGGCGCGCGGCCCTGCCCCCAAAAAGGTTTGGACTTCAGTTGCTTTGTGGCCTTTGCAGCCCCCGTGCAGCTTTTAGATTCTGCGCCATTGATGTGGTTTGGGGGAGCTCGTTTAGCTCCCCCAAGTTTCTTTTGTTCTGGTTTGTTCGAGCCCCCGGGGTTTTTTTTTTGGGAGGTGAGCCGCTTTTGAGCCCCAATGGTGTGGGATTTGTAGTCCATGACTTCCGATTAAGGTTACCTCCTTCATGTGAAGGGGTTTTTAACACCCCGGGGGCGCTCGGGATTTTTATGAGATGCACAAGGCCCGGGATTTTTTTTTGCATGCAGGGCCCTTTCGCCCTTAAAACCCTTCCGCCTTAAAAAAAAAAATTTTTCCCCCGCCCGGTGCCCTTTGTAGTAATTTGACTCTAAAAAAGGGGGTAGATCCTTTTCCACAAAATCCTTCCCCAATGTATTAAAAAAGATCCTAAGCGAGATTTTTATTTGTTTTGATGCAGCATTTCAGGCACTCCTAAAAATAGCAAAATATTTATGCCCCAAACCCGGGTCAACGTCCTTTTCTCTGGGTTTTGGACGAATGACCCCTTTTTGGAGGGGAGATAATATTAGTGGCGCTTTAACTTGCACCAAACCTGTGCTGGGCACATGTGGGAAGATAGCTCCCTGAACCCAAAATTTAAAAAAAATGAAAGTTGTTGACGAAAAAAGTTGAGGTGTCTGGGTATTTTCCTCCTAGGGGAGAGATACAGTTTTCTCCCCGCCCCCACAGATCATATAGTGTTTTGATAGTGTTTTTCCAGCATCCTTTTTTCGTGTTAAGGGGCCTAATCGAGGGTATTTTACACTGGATCATGCCCTGTGCATTGTTGCTGGTCTGCCCCAAAATTCCCGAAGTCCCCTTTTTTGGAAGCTGAATGAGACCTCCTAAAGATTCTCTGTTTCGCAGAGTAAAAAAAAACCACCACCACTTTTGGGGATCATGCGGTAGACCCCACCCCTCCTCATTAAAAAAGGGGGCCCTGAAAATGTTTTTCCCCGTGGGTCTAATAAAACATGGTCACGATTAAAAAGAGAGCGCGGCACATTTAAATAAATTTCTTGCCGTTTTTCACCCTGGAAAAAAGATCATAAAAAAAGTGGGGAGAGTTGTTTACAGAGAACTGACCCAAATCGCGTGAAATCAAAAGTTTCTTTGGGGAAGGAAAAAAAAAAATACCAAAAAGTTGTGCCCCTTTTTTTTAAAGTGGAGAATAAGCCGGAGAATGCTGGTGGCTTTGGGGAAAAAGGGGCTCTTTTTCGTGTCTCCATTTAAAAAATAAAGGGGAAAATAGTGCATTTAAAGAATATTTGAAAGGGTTTCACGATATACCCAAAAATTATTAACCTCCCAAACGGGGGGTCCTCTTGCCCGGAGGGTTGCAGGAATACTTAGAAGTTTCTGCGCTTCCCCATTTGGGCTCTGATGGTTTACTCTTTTTGAGGCTCCTTTAAAAATTGGGGAATGAAAACAGCCATTTCCTCGCTCCCCCCCGGCAAGAGTCGGGACGAGGTTCCCGGGTAAATTTTTAAGGTGCTCATGAAGATTAACGGGGGTTATTAAGCCTTTTAACTTTCCCTCGTTTTATGACAAACCCCCCCCACATTTTTTTTTTAGAACATTACGGTCATCCCAAAAAAAAGGGGGGGGAAACCCCCTTTCTTTCCAAAAATTTTGGCCAATTTCACTATTGAAAACCTGAGCTAAGTATTTGCCAAACTCTTTGGCCCCAGACTAACACTTTGGAGTACATTATAGGTCTGGACCAGGTGGTTTTTGTCCTAAATTGCCGAAAGCAAGGGTAAAACGCATGTGAAATCGATTTCCATGAATACAAGGATGAGGGATCGGGGAGTGCCTGGAATGCTGTTTTCTTTAGACGCTGAGAAGGCGTTCGGATGAGGGCGAATGGTCCTTCTTGCGCGCTGCCTTGCAGAACATAGGCCTTGGACCGCTCATGATACAGAGGATCATGACCCTGTACCAGAACCCTAGGGCTCAAATTTGAATCAATGGTTCCCTCTCTGAACAGGTCCTGATACGTAATGGCACCAGGCAGGGTTGACCCCCTCTAGCCTATTTTTATGTTGATGTGTTAATGGAAAACCTCATTCTGTGACTCTGAATTAACACTGATGTAGGGGGGATTCAATAGGGAGGTGTACAATATAAATGCGCGGCGTATGCCGATGATCTTTTGTTGTACATATCCCAATCTCTCACCTCTTTACCGAACGTGATGGCGACTTTAGTAGTTGTTTGGGATGATTGTACTTTTTTAATGTTAAATTTACACTAAAATATGTTTGCAAAGGGCATATATCTGCGGAGTCCCACCTGATCTCTGTTTATAATATGATTGTCCTTTTCTACGTGGTCTAACGTGGCGTACCTTTAAATACCTGGGTTTTATTTACCGATGATCAACGATGAATTTTACGAAGTGCAACTCTTACTCCTCTATTGCAATATATTAACAGCAGACCATGACAAGATGGATCAACCAAAGACTCTCTTGGCTGGGGGGAGGATTTAGTGTAATTAAAAATGATTGTCTTGACCCGCATATTGTTTTATTGAGGCGCTACCTTGTCTCCTGCCCACCTACATCCTCTTTTACTGTTGCTGGATAAAATTCTTATGTAATTATTTCACATGGGCAGGCAGAGGAAGGGCGAGGATTGAAAAGGTCTGTACTTTTATAGTGACAGACAGGAGGGCGGGTTGCCTTTCCCTGACATAAAAACCAATAATAACTTGGCAGCAGTGGCAGCGGCGTGAATCCGAGGGATAACCGTGTTTTGTATTTACCCACCAAGGTCAACGAAAAATGTGGGTACGACTTATAGGAAGATATATATTAAAGGCCCCCACTTGCCAATCTGCCTTGCTGCCACTGATATGCTCTCACACTGCGGTTGATGCGGACGATCCCGTGTGGTGGATAGCCACACTTTTTTTTTTTTTACCCCCCCAGGCTTGGAGGATATATGGCAACACCCAAAGGTATCCTCATTGTGGAGGTCCTTTTACCCGATACACAGGGTAAATCCTTTCATTGGGAAACGTGGCACTATATTCCCAACGGCTGATGGTGGGGATGAGGTGGGGTCGACGCTACGGTTTTCTGATGTACTTACCACGCAGGGGTTGAGGCCCATGAAGGAGATGAGAGAATTTTCCCCCCCCCCCACCCCCACCCCCCCCCCTCATCTGTGCAATGGTTCTAGCTACTTGCAGCTAATGCTTACTAGGCTTTCCAAATAAAGCTGTAATGATATCAATCTAGACCCTTTACCCAAATGGAAACAATGCTCTCCAACAATTCATCTGAAAGTCACCTGATTCATATAATATATATTTGTTAATTTCTATGTGTCGGGAATCTGGGCGGCTTATCGTGACCAGCTGGGCGGTTGGAACTCGGAAAGATCTATATCCGAGGTGGAATGGCAGTGAGCCACTTGATTGGCTTATAAAATCATATTGTGCATTGTAGGTTACAGGAGCTTCATTTTAAGGTACTCACCCGGTCGGTACAGGGTAACCCATGCTCTTTCATAAGATTTGCCCCCACGTTTTCCAATTACCCATGTTGGAGATTTGGGGAAGGGATAGCGGTGGAGATCTTTGGATCTCTCATTGGTGGGCTCTTGCTCGCTGCTTCATACTTTCTGGTGTGATATGTGATGAATGATTAATGAACTGGTGGAAGGGGTTACAATGTGACTGGTTTTGTCACCCAAGGCGGTCTTGTTCTAGTGTAACCAGATATATTACCCCTTTCATCTTACATGTCCCTTTAAGGTACTTGCTTATTACATGTTAAGCGCCGACTAAAGCTTTGATACCTTGACCTGCGGAGGTCGTCTGCCGACGTTATATAGCATCCTGGTTAAAGGAGATAATCCTCTATCCAGCAGATGGAGGAGATGCATGCAGATCGTACACCAACTGAATGACAGGTTATAGGGTTACAAAGGGCGGGGCTTGGGCGACTTCGTGATCCAGCGGATTATGATGGATTCATTGACAGCTGAGTCGGGACAGTGGACGCCCAAATCACATCAATCATTTGCTGAATGCAGGGCTTCTTGTGTAGGTCCCCGTGACGGGGTCAATGTTGTTAGCATTCTGCCTTTCCTCTCAGGGCGTATGTTCATTATTTTTCTGGCCTTCTCTCGCTTCCCAGGTCTGGCTCTAGTGCTTGTTCGTGGTTTTAAGTTTGTAGGGTTTGATTTCCAATCGTTTTTTCCAAGGCTTTATTATTTGATTGAAAAGAGGGAGGTAATGGTTGTGACATTCTGAGACACATTTTGCCTTACTCAACAATATATTATTTCCTCCATCCATCGAACCTAATGCATACACAATGTATTTGTATCCTTTCTTCTATTTTGTTTGTGCTTGCTGTTCACATTCACTGTCTGTCACCGTTTATTTTTTTTTGCTCCAATATTGAGATTTCACTGTGTATGTGCAGATTTGTATTTTATTTGTACTTTATTGTGCATTACCATTGGACATATCATTATACTGTATTGTAATTTGGTTATTTAATAAAAGCTTGGAATATGAAAAAAAAAACATAGTCACAGAGTTGAGATTTTCATTCATCCATGCAGCTCATTAAATTTGCAATTTAAATGTGTTAAAAACACATAGGTAATTCCAAAGTGGTACCAATTAATCGTCTGTTTCATCCGCAAAAAAAAAGGCCCTTACACAGCTCTATATATGGAAAAATAAAAAAGTTATGGCTATCAGAAGATACATATGCATAAATATTGTTTTAAATAGTAATAAATATAAGGGGACCAAGGAACCAGAACTGGGGCAAACAGACAATGAGACTTAGGCTACGCCCCTCAAGGCTGTGTCTGCCTACTTACTGGTTTGACAAATAGTAAACAGTCCCTAACTAAGCTGACTCACAAAACAAAGACTAGAGAGACAAACACAATATAGAATAGTCAGGAGGCAAGGGGGTCTCAAACATCGAGAGTACATCAAAGGAAAAAACTGCAGGCAGGAGACAGGAAAACCAGTGGTCAAATAGACCAGGACAAGAACGGTTAGTTTCCAGTTAGTCAATCCATTAATACCGCTAGCTAGTACTATTAAAGTATAAATCCAAGCACAGGACACCAAAGGAGCTGTGGTATTAAATTGGGATGTCAGAGTCTGCTTCAAGGGCATGATTGGACCAGACCTCTGACATCCAGACCACACAGAACACAGGCAAACAGGCAAGAAAGCTGGGTGGTGCAGGCCGCTGTCACTCACCACTCAAGCAGAACGATCTGCAGCCCTGCCCAAGGAATAGCAAGTGTAACCAGACATGTGTGGTGGAGAGGCTTGGTCAATTCAAACCAGGAAGAAAGCATTAAACGTGTTTCAGACAGTGCAAATAACCTGCAATACAGATGAACTTCATGGTCAAAAGCGAAGGTTCTGTGGTATCTTACGGATGGAGGATTTCTCTGCGGCCAGAGCAGGCACGGTCATAACAAATAACTTTTTTTTTAAGCACTTAAACCTAAAAAAAACGATTATCAAATTGGGTATCAAAACTTAGTAATATCGTCCATAGAGTAAAAAAATAACTTGTCATGGTATACTCCACACGGTGAGCGCTGAAAAAATATAAATATACAATAATTGTTTTATTTTGTCTTTTCAAAACACCTCACAAAAACCTGATAAAACAGTGGTCAAACTTGATATATGAACCCCATAATGGTAATCAATAAAAACGTCAAACTCAGCCCGCATAAAAACAAAGACCTTTATCAGCTCTGCAACAGAAAAATAAAAAAGTTATGGCTATCAGACTATGATGACATAAAAAAAGCAATTTTTAACAAAGGCATTTCTATTGTGTAAAAATAATAAAACATAAACAATATAAAATTTAAATATGGAATATCTCTAAAAATTGTAGAATTGCAGGAATCAGTTGCATTTTTCTATTATCTATCATGTCTAATCAGCAAAAATTTTGACATTTCACCTCCACTTTGCTTTAATTTCGTGAAACACCTAATGGGGTAATAAATTTCCCTGATATGTTTTGAAGCGTTTGTTAAGGAGTAATTTATGAGGTAGCAAACATAAAGGCCTCTCAAAACCACATCAGAACTGGACTGATGCCTGAAAAAATCTATGTTTCTTTCACGGCTGTTATTTAAATGGTCGCTTGCGATCTTTCCTTACATTTGCCATCTTTTTTCCGGTTTGCTTGTTTTTGTAACATGTGGTGCCTGTGACCTTTTGGGCCCAACCGTGCTATTTTTCGTAGGTTAATTGGGTGGGGCTTTTTTTAGCCAATCACCCTTCACCTGGGGCTTTATTAAGCACTCTCTCCCACACCTCTTTGCCGAAGTCTTGGTGATAATCTGGCTGTTGGTAGTCTGGTCTAGTCATGGCTGGGTTCCTAGTCCTTGATTATGGTCCTTGCTCTGTTTGTTTATCTGCTGATGTTTTGCCATTTACTGCTTGTATTTCTCGCTTTTCCCTTTGGCCTCTCACAGTGGATTCGGGGCCCCCCCCACACAGAGGGACACACACGGGGCCCTCATTTTTCATGCCTCTGCCCCCTATCTGAATCCCAAACTCCCCCCCCCCATATCTGACCACAACGTTCCTTTCTCCACCGTCTCCACTCCCCTTCCTCCTGTCTCACATCTAGTACACACCGGGGGAAAACCCACAAAACTTAACCCTCGCACATTCTCTGATCTCTTGCACCACTTTCAAACCTTATCCCACTTGCAACCCCAGACGCGCAGTTTTCTACAACCACACAACTCCCCCCACACTGACTCGTCGTTCCTCTCACCCAACAAACCTGCAAATTAACAAAACCCTGGCACACAACTCCACCAAAACAGCTGAGGCGAGTGGAAGAATTGCTGAATGCAGCCGGAAAAAACCCGCTCCACCACAACTTCACCTCATAAAACAATCGCTACACACATTTAAGTCGAAATTCACCACCCCCAAACAGGATTACTTCACCCCCCTTATATCCTCTCTGTCTAAAAACCCCAGATTTTTATCAACCCCTTTTAAAAACTCCTCCTTTGTCCCCTCTCTCTTTAAAGTGGACATTTCCCCACTCATTTTTTAAATAAGATCAACCTCATGGAAACTTCCCCCCACAGCCCCATGCCCACCTCTAACCTCCCCACCATCGCCACCACCCAACCTTCCCCTGAACAGCCCCCGGGAACATTCCATAACCTGCTTTCCCCTGTTAGTCACATAACCTTCCTTCTAGAGTCCAAACCCAAAACCTCACTCCCTTAACCTTGCCCCACTGCCACCTATTCATCCCAGACCTCCATGTTATTTCCCACCCCTCCCCCCACCTTTTCAATCTATCATTACCTCGGGATTTTCCCTTCCTCTTTTAAACATGCGACCATCAACCATCCAAAAGAAACCATCTCTGACCCCTCCTCCTGTCCAACTATCGTCCCTCTCATGTTCCCCTTTTGCATCCAAACTCCGGAACAGATTCTTTTAAAACTGTCCCCCCCTTTCCTCCAACCTCTCCTTGACCACTCCAATTTGGGCTTCCGACCCCACCACCCACTGAAACGCCCCTAACCAAATCCCCCATGACCTGTAACTGCTAAAACCCCACGCCACTATTCTGTGCTTCTCCTCTTAGACCTGTCCCCCTTTCCCTTTTCACTGTCACCACTCCATCCTGCTACAAATCCCCTCCTCCTCAGCTCACAGATTTGGGCCCTCTCCTGGATTCCTTTTATCTCACTGATCGGAATTCGCGTCTTTACTCTCGCACCCCCTTTCCTCTCGCCCCCCCTCTTGTTGTGTCCCCCCAGGGGTCGTCCTGGGCCCACTCCTTCTCTATCTAACCTTTTGGGTGGGTCCTCTGCTTCACACGGGGTTTCAATATACCTGTATGGGGGATACCCCGCTTTTATTAACTCTCTTCTCCCTGGATCCCAGATGTCTATTGCCATATGTTTTTTCTTCTCCTCCGTCTCCAAAACAAATGTGGATTAAAACCCCAAATTCATCATTTTCCACCCTTCCCCCTCCATCCCTCCACTGATCTCTTATCACTGTAATGGCTCACTCTTCACCCGCTACACAATTCGTGCCTTGGGATAACCTTTGACTCCTCTCTATCCTTACCTTCAAACCACACTTCCAGTCCCCACCCTTTTCCTGCGCCTCCACCGAAAAAAAAATTTTACCCCCGCCCCCCCTTCCTCAAATTTGACACTAAAAAAAAATGCTATCCCTGCCTTTTCATTCTCGTCAGACTTCTGTAAAAAACCGTTCTCTGTGGCCTCCCATCCAGCGTTCCGCTCCCTTCAAACCATCCCCAACTCTGTTCCCATCTTACCACCTCTTTCCCCGGGTACTCTCTGCCTCCCCCTCTATCATCCCCTTTACGGCACCCATTTTCCCAGCGATTTATTTCAAGTTACTAACTATGACCATAACCTATAAAACCCATAACCCATAATTCCAAAAACCTCTCTTCTCCTAAATCTCTGCCCCAATCTCCGATACTCCCCCACGCAATCTCTGTCCTCACAGGCCTTTCTCTGCTCCCCCTTTTATCGTCCTCACACAACCGTTCAAGACTTCACTATGCTTCACCCACTCTGGAACTCCTTAACCCCAAAAATCAGACTTCCTCAACTTTCCCCAGTTTTAAAAAACAACCGAAAACCCACTCTTCGGATTGCTTATAACTACCCCAACCCCCCCCCCCAGTACAAAAAGCCACAAAATGTCCGCCCCACACCTTCTGTCTCTCCCCCCCTTCCTTGTAGATTGTAAACCCTCGCGGGGGAGGGTCTTCTTCCCCCCCTGTATCAGTTTTTAAAATCTTTTTTTGTCACCATTTTATTTGTTCAACATTTGTTATGTATGTAATCCCCCTTTAATGTACAGGGCCCTGGAATCAATGGCGCTCTAAAATAAATAATAATAATAATAATAATAATAATAATAATACTGTCTCTGTCGGTTACTCTTGTTGTTTGCTATCTGTATCCTGACTGTCTGAGCTCTTAGCTTGCTCCGGGTCTTACCTTGTGTTCTTTTGTTTTTTTTGCTGTACTTTTGTCTTGTTTTAGTCCTTGCGCTTTTGGTTTTTTTTTGCTGTCTCTTCTCTGTTCCTTGACCTCTGTCTCTATCTGTTTAGTTTTTGTTTTTTAAATTTTTCTGTGGGGTTTGTTTGGTTACATCCCGTTTTTTTTTCTTGATTCTGACCTAGCAATACTTGGCCTCTGTTATTTTCCTGTTGTCTCTGTCAGTGTGATGCCTGTACTGGTGTTTCTGGCCTGTCTGGAGTCAGCTGCAACTGCCAGGGACTACTGTGAGGTCACATCTGGCATTCCTGGGGGAAACCCCAACCCTTACCACAAGGTCTAAGAAGGTACCTGATGGCCGTTTAGTAGTCCCCGGTTCAGATGCCATCCGCCGCTGGCTGTTAATGTCCCAGGTCGATACCACTCGCTAAGCTATCAGCTTGGGACCTCGGTGGTGGCGGCGCCGGGGATTAACTGTTTGTGTGCTCCCCGCTCTGCAGGCTTGTGCCTTAATGGAGTACACAGCACAGGCAGCATGAAAATATCATGCGGCCTGATGACATCAGACCACCTGTGCGGGATGACCAGGAGCAGTGACCGCTTCAGAGAGCGGGGGAAAGGTGAGTACTGTTTTTTTTTTTTTTTTAAATTGGGACTTCTACCTGGTGGGGACCTATAACCTTTGTTTCATAGTTTCATAGTTTGTTTGGCCGAAAAAAGACGAGATCCATCCGTTAGCCTGTTGTGCTAAAGTGTTGATCCAGGGGAAAGGGAAAAAAAAAACCCAATTGTCTTCATTTTAGGGAAAAATTCCTTCCCGACTCCAATCTGGCAATCGGAAAAATCCATGACAATTTCCTCTGGCAGAGAATTCCACAGTCTCACTGCTCTTACAGTAAAGAATCCCTTTCTATGTTTATGTAGAAACTTTCGTTCCTCAAGACATAGAGAATGCCCCCTGCTTCTCTACCCGCTGAGGGACCTATAACCTGGTCCTCTATTCACTGGGTGACCTATAACTTATATACCTACTTGCTGGGGGACCTATATACCTACCTGCTAGGGGATCTATAACCTATTTACCTACCCACTAGGGGAACCTATTACCTATATACCTATCCACTGGGGGAACCTATTACCTATACTGGGGAACATATAATTTACGGTGTTGTGAAATCACTAACAGTCATTAAGGCCTCAAGTCGATTGATAAGAGCTTACCAATCAACTTTGGGGTCTATGACTTAGTCGCGCCCCCTCAGAGTCAGCCCGCTATTGGCACAGTGGGTCCACTACCTGCTGTTGAAAATGTGACAATTGCAGAAAAAAATTACTACTAAATTTATAAGCCTCCTAATGTCATAAAAAATTACATATTTAAAATTTTATACCAACCTACAGCAGACATATGGTAGATGCTAGTTAGAAACTATTTTGTGTGGTATAAGTCTTCCACACAGAAATTTTTGAACTTCAAAAATGGCAAAATTTTCACAATATTTTGATATTTTTCACAAGTAAACAAGGATTGTATGGCCCCAAATTTCTTATTAACTTAAAGCACAATGTGTTCTGAGAAAACATTCTCTGAATCACGTGCATAGGTAACAATATCAACAAGTTATTCTCACTCTGTGAGGGAGGTTAAAACGGACTTTGGCGGTAAGGGGTTAAGGTGGTTGCACAGCCTCACCTCTGATGTAATAGGGAGGAAAAGACGAAATGACAGGAAAATTCCTGCCATTCTTAACAATTTTCATGTGAAGTGGGCCCAAACAGGAAGCAAGATGACTTCAATTGGCAACATGATAATGTTGGTTAGGGGGCAGCTTTAAGGGCAAAATGGCAGCCTCCAAAGATAAAGTGTAAAGGTGCAAAAAAAAAAAATAGATTCTTAGACAAACATCACAATTCTGACACCTTATCTCAATTTCTATTAGATTGTGTTATCAACAAACATATAAGCTTCATTGCATAATAACAAATGTGCCAGGAATGATATATTGAAGAAGTGACCATTGATCACAGTCTGTATGATCACTGCTCTGTGGCTAAGCAGTAGCCCAAAAGTGGCTTCTTGGCATACATAAGATTTATTTGATACAATAATAGTAGCAATAGAATTATAGTGTATTATCATTGATATTATACATTATTGTTATAATTCATTATTATTACATGAAGTACATGCTTTTATTTTAAAGTTGATAGCTTTGATACATGGCTATCAATAATATAAACTAGAGTTGCGGCGAATTGATTCTAACGGAAGTGGATTCGTTTTAGAATTTCAGGAAACTTTGGTCTGAACGAAGTCGAGTTTTGGGGGACTTCGCTCATCTTCTGTTTGAACGATTGTTGCTTTTGATTGATAAAATGGCTGTGAGCACATGGAGTAAATGGGGCAAAGCACTCTCGGGAGGAAGAAGGTCATTGCCTGCATGACATTGGCTGAGATGAAGCCAAATCAGAGACCGGGGGGATTTCTGTGACGTCACCGCACTATATAACGTCCGGGCGCGACGGCTGGGCGTGCTCATACCGCTCTCACTGTACTGATCAGGGAGGTGCTGCCGCGGCTGATTGTTACTAAGAATGGATTTTTTATACAGAGATTTTGTGGGGTGTTCAGCTTGTTCAGAGACTGCTTCTCTTAACTTCTATTTCTGATTTTTTTGGGTTATTGGATCTGAAATCCAGTGTGCGATCCTCTGCAGCGCATATACATTTAAATCCTATCTGCCTCACAGCCACAGAATATACCAAGGGGGATCGAGCCAGTTCCTGTTGTATTAATTTAAAGAAACAAGCGTTTTTACAATACAAATACCCTTCATTTTGGCTGCTCAATTCTTTGGCGCAATTTACATCAGGGGTTAATTAAGCCGATGTCATTCAGATGTAGTGACTCAAGATACCTCATTTTCAACGCCTAAAATATATACATTTTTCCTGTAACAGAATTCAACAAGCGAAGGGTTTTTTACAATTCTATATCTTGTTGTGAGACGTAAAAAAACAAGCCATTGTAACTCGCTACAATGCTACTAGTTTGTAGGTGGGCTCAACTGTTTGGCGCAATTTACATCCAGGGTTAATTAAGCGTTGTTTTTCAGCTTGTGGTTGAATCCAAGAAAACCGTCAATTTTCAACGCAATACTATATACATTTTTCTGTAGCATGATTCACCACAGCGGAAGGTTAATTTTCAATTGTATTCTCTTGTTGTATTGAGTAAAAAAAATGCCCATTGTAACACGCTACAATGCTACATAGTTTGTGGTGGCTACAATTGTTTGGCGCACATTTACATCCAGGTGTTTCTTTAAGCGTTGTTTTTCAGCTGGGGTGATCCAACGAAAACCGTCAATTTTCACGCAAAAATATATACATTTTTCCTGTAGATTAATTACACAAGCAAAGGGTAATTTACAATTTTATTTCTCTTGTTGTGTATGCGTAAAAAACGCTTTGTAACACGTACAATGCTAATAGTTGTGGTGGATCATGTTACTTTGGCGCAATTTAATCCCACGGGGTTAATTAAGCGTTGTTTTTCAGCAGTGGTGACTCCAGAAACCAATAATTTTCACCGCCAAAATATATCATTTTTCCTGATAACCTAATTCACAAGCAAAGGGTTAATTACAAATTTTATCTTCTTTGTTGCGTTGTGGCGTAGAAAACACGCAATTGTAACACGCTACATAGATACTAGTTTGTGGTTGCTCAATTCTTTTGCGCAATTTACATCCAGGGGTTAATAAAGCGTTGTTTTTCAGCTATGGTGATCCCAAGAAACCGTCATTTTCAAGCAATTTATATAATTTTTCCTTACAGCATGATCACAAGCGGAAGGTTAATTACAATTTTTTACCTTGTTGGTATAGCGTAAAAAACGCATTGTAACACGCTACAAAGCTTAATAGTTTATGGTGCTCAATTGTTTGCCGCAATTACATCCAGGTGTTTCTTAAGAGATGTTTTTTTCAGCTGGGGTGATCCCAAAGAAACCGTCATTTTTCAACGCCAATAATATATACATTTTACACTGTTAGCATAATTCACAAGCAAAGGTCAATTACAATCTTTTATCTCTTGTTGGTGGTGTAAAAAAACACCACATTGTTACACGCTACCAAAGCTACTAGTTTTGTGGTGGCTCAATTCTTTGGCGCAATTTACATCCAGGGTGTAATTAAGCGTAGTTTTTCAGCTGTCGGTGACTCAGAATCCGTAATTTTCACCGCCCAATTTAAATACATTTTTCCTGTAGCCTAATTCACAAGCAAAGGTTAATTTCAAATTTTTCATCTCTTAATTGTGTGGCATAGATAAACACGCAATTGTAACACGCTACAAGCTAGTAGTTTGTGCGTTGCTCAATTCTTTTGCGCAATTTACATCCAGGGGTAATTAGGCGTTGTTCTGCAGTTGTAATCAGTACAAAGAACTTTGTTTTTTCCGCAACAGAAGAATTACTGTAGCATAATTCATATCGAAGGTTAATGGAAGCCTGTTTGTGCTGTTATATGAAGTAAAATACACGATTTTTTAAATGGCACCATACAAGTCATTTTTCCTGCCAATTTGTGAGAAGCGCATTTTATATCCATGGTTTACCAATGCTTGTTATTGGGTTCTTCATCGAAACAGTGTGTCTGTACTTGTAGAACAAAACAGTATGTCAGACATGAGAGGTGGCAGGCTCTTCACCTGCGAGTGGCAGACGGCACAAATACATTTCAAGGACAGGTCGCAGCACAGCAAGGGACGTCGCAGCATGGGTCACTCGGTGAGGACCACATCTGCCGCATGTAATCTTGCGGCCGTGTGTTGTTCAGGCAACCCCAATGGTTTCTGGATTGGTTTTGACTAGGTCATCCACTTCTCCCAGTGTGACTCTGACAAACCAGCAAGAGTCGGTCGGGCAACGTCAGACACAAAACCTTGTTGGCATGCTCCGGAGTGCTCAGCGGCCCTCACCGGTCCTCAACCGCCTCTGTCCATCCGATTCCCTCAGCCACGAGATTCTACAATGTGTCTTGGGCTCAGCGCCACTATATATCGAGGATGAACAATTCGGGAGGGCAGTCAGCAAACTACTTGGAAGCGAAAAAATGGGGCACAATATCCCTGCCTTCTTGCTAGTAGGCGGCAAAGTATAGATGTTAGAGAGTGGCATGGGAGGTCATGTTGTGAGGGTCAGGCACTCTGCATTACCAAGACAGTGATGAGGACAGCCAGTGACGATGAAACACATATAGTTGATGATGTTGACGTCCGACTTGGAGAAGGGTGAGCAAGGGCTTCATCATCGTTCAGGTGAACGAGGGTGTCAGCTTGCGCGTCAGGCAGCGGCGCTGCCAGCAAGTGGGTCGTTCTCGTGGCCATGTGAGTTCAGCAGGATAGCAGCAGTGGAGGTCGTGGAGAGCAAGCGGGGCCCACGGATAAAAAACACGCTTCGCAGGTCAAACATAGTCAGCGGAACAGGGGGCTCAGCGACAGCAGCGGCAGCTGTAGTCATCAGTGCGGAGCGTTGGATGGTAAATCCGATACCTCTGCGGTGTGGCAGTTATTTGGCTGAGACAGGGAGGACGCACGGATTTGGGTATATGTAGAATCTGTAAGCAGAAAGTGACGCGTGCGGCCAGGGAGCTACGTTGCAACCACGGCCCTTGCGTCAAACACTTGCAGCGTCACCATCTGTGGCCTGGAGAAACGTGCGCAGATGTGGTGGTCATTCCTGCCGCCGCTAGACTTCTGGCTGCTGCAGCCGCCCAGTGCACACATGACAATGCAGCATGTCAAGGTCCAACACTCGCAGAAGGGAGCTGTTTCTCTTTGACATCATCTCCTTGTCCAGATGATCTTTGCTTCCTCGCTACTCATGGCGACAGACAGGTCGTTTCAGCGAGGCGATTGCAAGAGACAACAGTATGCGTCAAACCAATCCTAAGGTGCAGCAGTTGACTTGTGGTCCTGTCTCCAAGTGTTGGTATTTGCAGGTCCTCCCTTTCCAAATGGTGGTCTCTGCACCATTCGGAGAACTAATGGCTTGTGTCGTGCCGAGAGATGGAGAGTTCAAAAGCCGTAATTTCTTTTCTAAAAAAGGCGTACAGTACCGCACTTCATAAAATATCTAGAACTGAAGGTGGGCCAGTCCTTGAGCTTATCGGTTTGTTCCAAGGGCACGGCAGCGCGGACGTTGGAGCTGTAATACGGTCAGGTCCAGGATTGTCCCTTTACCGGACCACTGGGTGAGAGTGTGCTTCCAGACCAGGACACCCACACAAATTGGAACTGGAGGACGGCGGCTTTCTCCTCCACGTTGCCCAAACTGGTCTCCTGCGCCATATGTCAGCCTCCTACCTCCTCCACCACCATCTCAGCCTCCACAAGTACTGTCCATCATACCACTTGTGTAGGGCACAGACGGTTTATAACGCAGTTCTACACCTGGCTTGCCTCGGCGAACGAAGTCACACAGGGAGGAACTGCTCCGCGTCATGCAGCAAGAAATCGCATGTGTGGCTTTCTCCGGCCACCAACTGCAAATCGGAAACAATGGTGACGGACAATGTGGGAAACATGGTGTCCGCGCTGTGCACACGAGGCAGGATGGGTCCATTTGCGCCATGCATGGCAGCACGTGTTCAATCTGTTGTGAAAGGTTCCTGAAGTTTCTCCACCGATCTTCAGAACATTCTGAAAATGGCCAGGAAAACTGTGCATGCACTTTATCCATTCGTTCAAAGCCAGGAACACCCTCACTCGAGTTGCAGCGCAAGAATGGCCTCACCCCAACAGACTCTGATATGCGATGTTTTCCACCCTTGTATTCCAGCCTGCACATGTTGGGACAACTGTATGTACAGAGATAAGGCCATTATCGATTTTTTGATGATCCAGAACAGACAGAAGTTCTCCCCTGTGTAACTTGTGTCAGCCAGTTGGGGGGGGCGGGGGGGCCCCAGCTCAAATGCGTGACACCTGCCGTTTGTTGAGGCCCCATTTGGAGGATGGTGACGTTATTGTCAGTCGTAAGGACACTACGGGGATGAATAACGTATTCCACTTGCTTCATGTCCTGGAACAGATGCTGAAGAATATGTTGGGCAGGGGACCCTGGACACGTGGCGACTACATCTCGCGACCAACCATGAATTCCGGTTTGGGGACTGAAATGGAGGAGGAGGAGGACATCTGGAGAGCAGAAGCATTGTCTGGTTGAAATGAGTGGATTTTATACCCAGGTGGACAAGAGAGGAGAGAGCAGGAGCAGTGGAGGAGGCTGATGGAGATTTGGAAGACGAGGCAGATGACCCGCAAGCACCATAGCAGTATTCAGTGGAGATGGAGGCTAGGGAGGCCCCTCGGAGTCACTTGTGCAGATGGCCCGCAAGCATGCTGATTTGCCTGGCTAGTGACAAATAAAATATAAAAAGCCGATGATAGTCAGCTTCCGGCAGAGGGATGACTATTCTGGCTTTCCACCCTTTGGACCACTCGCTACGGTCCAAAATGAGAGCCTTTTTCACAGCTTTTGAGAGGATGGACAAACTCAAATACTATAGGAAATCATCCGTAGTCAGTTGGCCGCGCCCTGTGCGGCATCTTCCTCCTCTGACATAGGTCTGACCGGGGGGGTTCTTCAGCGCTCAAGTACTACTGACGCGGCTGCTGGAGAGATGGTGGGGGAGTCGGAGCAGTAAAGCTACATCAGCAGCAATCCTAAGTCTGGAGTCACTGATGAGCAGATTCCTTCACAGCCTTAGTGAGGAGGTCAGTTGCCAGCAGCAGCAGCAGCGACCTGGAGCAGACCCTGAACCATCGGTTGGTGGACCTACTTGGATAGCACTATGCCACCCACCAGTTAGAAGATCCGCCTGGACTTAATGGGCAGCCAAACTGGATGTGTGGCGCAAACTTGCCGACGTTTGCAGTGGAGAAGCTGTCCTGCCCGGACTGTAGTGTGGCATCTGAGCAGGTGTTCAGTGCGGAGGGGCTATCCATTAACCAAGGAGAACCCGCTTGTCCACGGAAATGTGGATACGATGACCTTTGTTCAAGTGAATAAGGCGGTGGATCGGCCAGGATTTCCACCACCAATGCCTTAGGCGTCAGAATACATCAGCCATGGACGCTCACCCCAAAACTGTGAGATATGAGTCTGGGGTTCATACTACCTGCCTCCAGCAACTATTCTGATACCGGACAACCGCCCTGATGCCACACATACTGCTGACAGGTTTCCATCTGACCACCAACCATCTTTACCAGGGACTGGTATTGCCACCACACCTCACACTCTGTTCATGTGCCTCTGTCTGACCCCTGCTGCTGCTGTGCTGTTGCCGTGACATCCATCTGTGTAATTGTGCACACTGTGCTGACCTCATGCTGTTTCTCCTGCTGCCGTCACCTCCACTCTCTGTCATTGAGGCCACTCTGTGGCCTACTCCAGTTTTTGCCACCTCCTGAAATGTGATTGTGCCCACTTTCTGTACCTCATGCTGCTGCTTGTGGCTGCTGCCTGTGACCTAGCACTGTGTGAATTGTGCCACTCTGTGCCATATTCTGTTTTGCCACCTCCAGTATGTCCGATTGTGCACTGTCTGACCTCATGCTGCTGCCGCCGTCACCTCCATCTCTGTCATTGTGCCACTCTGTGGCCGTTACTACTGTTTTTGCCACTCCAGAAATGTCATTTGTGCCACTGCCTGACATCATGCTCACTGCTGTGGATGGCTGCCGTGACCTCCACACTGTGGTCTTTGTCCACCTCTGTGTCCCTACTCCTGTTTTTTGCCACTCACAGAATTGTCATTGTGCCACATGTCTGACTCTTATGTGCTGCTTGTAGGCTGCTGCCCGTGACCTCACACTGTGTCATTGTGCCACTGTCGGCCTCATGGTGCTGCTGTGGAAGCTGCACGTGACCGCACAATGTGTCATTGAGACACTGTCTGACCCTCATTGCTGCTGCTGTGGTGCTGCCGTGGACTTCCCACACGTGGTCATTGTCCAACTCTCTTTTGGGACTACTTCCTGTTTTTGCCCCTCCTGAATGTCAATTGTGCCACTGCTGACCTCATGCTACTGCTGTGGCTGCTGCCGTGACCTCACACTGGTGTCATTGTCCCACTCTGTGTCCTACTCCTGTTTTTTGCCCACCTTCCAGAATGTCATTGTGCCACTGTTCTGAACCTCATGCTGCTGCTGTGCTGCTGCCGTGAACCTCCACACTGTTTCATTGTGCCATGTCGGACATCATGTTGCTGCTGTGGCTGCTGACCCTGTGACATCTACACTCTGTCATTGTGCCCTCAGTCTGGACCCTCAATGCTGCTGCTGTGGCTGATGCGTGACATCCACAAAAACTGTGTCATTGTCCCACTCTGTGGTCCCTACTCACTGTTTTGCCACCTCCAGAATGTCATTGTGCCACTGCTTGGACCTTATGCTGCACTGCTGTGGCTGCTTGGCCGTGACCTACACACTGTGTCTTTGTGCCCACTGTTGACCTCATGCTGCTGATGTGGCTGCTCGCCGTGGACATACACACGTGTCATTGTGCCACTGTCTGACCTATGCTGCTGCTGTGGCTGCTTACCGTGACCTCCACAATAAACCTTGTTGGATGTCATTGTCCAACTCTGTTGGCCTTACTCTGTTTTCTGCCACCTCCAGGATGTAATTGTGCCACTGCCTGACATCATGCTGTGCTGTGGCTGCTGCGTGAACTCCACACTTGTCATTGTGCCACTGTCTGAACCTAATGTGCTGCTGTGGCTGCTGCCCCATGATCTCCACACTGTGTCATTGGTGTCCCACTCTGTGGCCTACTCATGTTTTTGCACCTCCAGAATGTCACCATTGTGCCTCTTTCTGTCCTCATGCTGCTGCAGGGGACTCCACACTGTGTCACATTGTCCCACTCTGTGGCCTTACTCCCCTGTTTTTGCACCTCCAGAATGTAATTGTGCCCACTGCCTGACCTCATGCTGCTGCTGTGGCTGCTACCGTGACCTCCACACTGTGGGTCAAGTCCCACTATGTGGCCTACTCCATGTTTTTGCCACCTCCAGTATGTCATTGTGCCACTGCCTCTACTCATGCTGCGTGCTTGGGCTGCTGCCGTGACCATCCACACTCTGTAATTGTGCCACTGTCTGACCATCATGCTGCTGCTGTGGCTGCTGCATGATCTCCACACTGTGTCTTTGTCCACTCCCTGTGGCCTACTCCTGTTTTTGGCCACCTCAAGCAATGTCTTTGTGCCATGTTGACATCTTGCTGTGCTGCCGTGACTACACACTGTGTGCATAGTGGCCACTGTATGACATGTTTGCTGCTGCTGCCGTGACCTCCACACTGTGTCTTTGTGTCATCTCTGTGGACTTTTCCATGTTTTTGCACCTCCAGATTTCATTATGCCACTGGTCGACCTCATGCTGCTGTGGCTGCGCCGTCTCCTCCACACTCTGTCACTAATGTTGCCACCTGAGCTCTCTGCTTTGTTTTTTTCCAGCTTTTGCTGGCATGACTTTTATCAGGGCTACATTCCCGCTTCTGTTTTTTGGTCAGGTTTTGCCCTCTTAAGTGCCCAGGAATTTTATAGTGAAGAGATTCTAAGAGCGGCGCAGTCATGTGCGTGTCATACTAAAACACTACATTGTATGAAGACAAAACAGTCACTATGCATATTTAAGCATGGCACAACGTTTACAGCACCTGCAGGCTCTGTGCAGACTGGAATTGCTGCTTTTAGCGTGATTCGTCCCGAAGTATTTCGGACTCGAAGTTATTTTTGGCGAGAAAGAAATTCGGCGAAGTGAACGAAACGAATTTCGGGAAATTCGCCCATCTCTAACTATAACATAACAGATAAAGTAAAACAATGTGCTCCTATTTGGAAACATCAAGCATAGTCACCAATAAAGCCCAAATCTAGTATCTGTACTCTAGAGTTTAGAAAATGTACGATTAAAGTCTGCTTGCACAATACTGGCAGGCTGTGTCTGCAATGGAGGTAACTTGTGAACCATTGCCATGTACAGTATGCATGATTGAAAGCTATACTGTAGGGAAACCGTGTGCATTGTGCAGGTGCTGAAACTTCTCAGAGGGGGTTATTGCTAACCAGGTTCAAATAGCAGAGCTCAGAAAAGAAAAGGCCATTCATCACAGCTGGAAACCAAAAACAGAAAAATGAAGGAAAATGTAGTCATCCTTCAGGCATATTCAGAAACAGCACTACAAAAAGTAAAACAAGAAGACACATATTTTATCTAAAGTTTTCTACATTCTTCCTGCACCTTCCTCAGGATATTAATTTAACGGTTTTGTGCTGTAATTAGGCTCTTTTATTTTGATGTGTAACACTACACACACTTCTACCTAAATTTTCTTGTGTCTCTGTCATAAATTTGGATTGTCAGGATTGTAATGCTGTGTTATGGTATCAATATTCTGCCCTGATTAGTTCTGTACAATGGTCTCTGGCTAGTGATTATCACCTAAAGCCTACATAAGCCTCCACAGTAGCATGCGGTCTACAGTCACTTCTGTTCCCAGAAGAAAACTTTTGTGTTAATTGGAAGGGGCAGGACTGCCTTAAAAGAATAATTTATCATGGACAGAAATCAAGAATTTTAATTTTATTATTATTGATTTGAGAACTCTCTTCGTGCTAGAGCGCTGTACTTTCACGAGGGGTTACATACATAACGTAATTCAATCAAGGACAATGGCTATAAATATTGAACAACTGGTAAAGAGGGAGACAGAACCCTGCCTGCGAGGGCTCACAACTACAAGGAGGGAGGAAGAGACATAAGGTGCAGGGCAGACATGTTTGTGGGGTGGTGTAGGGGCAGTGGGGTTATTGTTGGTTATAGGCAATCCTGAAGAGATTGGTTTTCAGGTTGCTTTTGAGGCTAATGAATGTTGAGGAGAGTCCAATGTGTCGGGGCAGTGAGTTCCAGAGTATGGGGGAAGCACGGGAGAAGTCTTGGAGATGGTTAAATGAAGAGCTGATAAGAGGAGATCAAATAAGGAGGTCCTGTGAGGAGCTGAGATTGTGTGAGGGGAGGTATCTGGAGATTAAGGTAAATATGTATGGAGGGGAGAGGCTATGGAGAGCCTTGTAGGTCAGGGTTACTAACTTGAACTGGAATTGCTGGGCAATGGGTAGCCAGTGTAGTGATTGGCAGAGGAGAGGTGTGAATCAGATGGGCAGCAGAGTTGAGTGTGGTTTGGAGGGGAGTGAGCGTGCTAGGTGGGAGACCACAGAGAATAATGTTGCTGTAGTTAAGGTGGGACATAATGAGGGCATGGACAAGCATTTTTGTTATATTAAAGTTAAGGACTGAGCTGATACAGGAGATATTTTTCAGGTGGTGGCAGCAGGCAGAGGTAAGGGCTTGGATGTGTGAGTTGCAGGACAGAGAGGAGTCAAAGGTTATCCCAAGGCAGTGGACTTGCGGAGCCTGCGAAAGTATGGAGTCATTGACTGTGATAGGGAGATCCAGTGGGGGGATACAGTGGTATGGTGAAAAGATGATGCAGTTTTCTCTGCATTTAGTTTTAGGCGATGGGAGGAAAAGAAGGAGGATATGGACAAAAGATAGTCTGGGTTTTGGGAGAGCAGAGAGTTAACATCTGGGCCGGAGATGCAAAGTTGGGTGTCCTCAGCATACAGTTGGTACTGTGAACCATGTGATGCTATGAGCTGACCCAGGCCAAGAGTGTAGATAGAGAAGAGTAATGAACCCAGGACTGACCCCTAAGTGGACACCCACAGACAGCGGGTGGGCGACGGAGGTGGTACGATAGTGAGGGACGATGAATGTCCGATCGGTGAGATATGATGAGGTCCAGGAAAGGACCAAGTCCGTGATACTGGACTAACAAAAATACACATATTTATCTGTGAAAATAGTACAAAACAACTGCAACAGTCGTCATCTCTCAAATAAGCACTTGCAAGCATCCATAATGCAGTCCACAACATTGTAAGTACAGACTTCATATAATCACCAGATTGGGGTTCTTTTCTACCACCATGCCATATGTAGATGGGGTCATCTGATAACAAGTCAATCATTTTCAGTTCTAAAGAGCTTCCTACCATTTTTTGCATGGCCTTGATTTCTCCATATTTGTATTCCATACTTCATTCTTATGTTACTTTCCTGCTTTCCTCCACCTTACCTGCTAGTAATTTACTGTATAGATTTGAGCCTAAGAATCCCACAAAAACACTCTCCAAACAATAATGCTGTCTTCCAGCAAAGGTTGCAGGGTGTTTGTCTTCTGATATTTCCTGCCTTGCATGCCAATGTCCATCTACTCAATAACGCAGAAAATGTGACTTATCAGAGAAAGCAAACCTTTGCTTGTCAGTGAAAGTACAATTCCGATACTGCTGTGAAAACGTAAGCCTTTTTTTGCTGATGCAACTTTGTTAGCAGAGATGCAGCAAACATCTGTCTGCTTCTGAGCTTCATATGGTACTTGCTAGTTTCCATGTCAGTTATTCACAATGTTGCCTTTTGCCTACTCATAATACCCTTTTCGTGCTACTATAGTATAAGTGTATGTTCGTATGGTGTATTGCTGTGCACGCCGCAATATGTCGGATGTTTTAGAAGTACGCACTGGTCAGTGCGTACTTCTAAAGCACGGGAGGGCAACTCCATTCACTTATATTATTCCCGACATGTCACTTCTTGCACCCCTCGCTCAATATGCGTCGGGGAAGAAAGAGGTAATACATAGCTCTTTATAAGAGCTATGAATTACAGTAATTGCGGGCCATTTTTCGGGTGTATTGTGGTGCAATTACGCGCTGAAATATGCCCCGCAATTGCGTTGTGTGTACATACCCAAAACGTTTACAAACTATGCAGTTTCAGAAATACTGCCTCCCTTGGCCCAAAAGCCAATAATGATCCTTTTATAAAACTCTGATAAATTGCCTTTTTTACCCATGACAGCAACAAGGAATATGTTTTCAGACAGCCTATCACACCTTATACCAACCAAACCAGTGCACCACATGTGACTTCCTTCATATAAGTCATGTGCTGCTGATGTCAAGAGTAGTAAGTGGTCATAATAATGTGAATTAACGGTGTAGTATCTACTTGTATTTCACCAAAATAATTTTATTACTCTGTTATTTCTTCTGAAATTGTATAAATAAACTGGCTGAACTGAATTAAACTGGTTTCCAACATGCTGTTGACAAGGGTAATACTAACACCTAGTCAACATAGTTTTGGCTGCAAAAAGACTTTCTGTAGCATAATTTTTCATCCAACTTTTCAGCAATAGCTGCAGTCTATAAGATTGCATGCATTGCTTTTTATTGTTGCAGATCCCTTGTTAAAGTCAGGTGTGTCACAAAAAAGTCTTCTTGAAGGCCAGACCTTTTTTATACATTTCAAAGAGTGGAAAAATGCAAACCTAAATTCTATTTAAAAAATTTTTATAAACAAAAAAAAGTATCAACAAAATAGTACAACCCCTCACATTTTTTAAATATGTATTATACTTTAATGGACAACACTGAAGAATATCTTTCATACATGTAAAGTAGTCAGTATCTTTGTAGTGTTGAGCATTTTTATCGACAAAGTTAAAATCCAAAAGGTTTTTATGGTGTTTAAAATTTTTTCAGATCAGCGATAATTAAGTTAAAATTGTGCACTTTTAAGATCGCGCCATTTTCGGGTTTTCCTTTCTTTGTGGCCACAAATCGATTACAAATAAGCAGGGTGAGATGTGTGTGCACTCATGACTGGGATGTGTATTTTTTCGATTTGCTGGAAAAAAAACATGACCCCCTCGTTTTAACATAGAAAAAGCCCTTCCGTTCCCCCTTTGTGTCCTCACGTCTCATAGGAAAGGGCGTGCCTCTCCGTGGGCCCAAAAAGCCAGCGAAATTAGTCTATTTCTGCACAGAGAAACCTCTCTGTTACTTATCCTTCCAAATTTTGTTAATTAGAGTTTGAAGATTTTAGTAGTTAGCTAAGAATTTTAAAGCGCACTACCGCTGTAAAGTCAGGGGGGGAGCGGGGGAGGGGGCCCCCTGGGTAACACAGACAACTTACAAAAGAACACTGGAAAAAGTTTACCAAGACTTTGTGAAAACTTGCACTGCAATATTTTATTATTTCAGTTTTCTATTGAAAATTTCCTGGATATTGGGCAGCCTGAACTTTATTGGATTTTCCATCATTTCTAGAACTGCAGGTCTCTTTTTTTAGGGGCAAAACCCATTTATTTTCATATACATTTCAGATATTTTTCATTTTCAATTTTTCCCATTCCCCCTGTGTTGATATATCCACCTTGCAGTTAAATTTCAAAACCACAATCTTGTATTTACACAGGTTGTTTGTTGCCAAAAATACCGTTATATACAAAACAAAACAAAAACGTGTTTTTTTACTTTGCGCACCCAGGCTTTGTTCATTGACGCAGCATCCACGTAAACTAAAAACACAATTCATATCACCCACAGGAATTTTAAAGGTGCAAAAAATACCGGTATTTTACAAAACATAAAAAGATACGTTTTTTTGACTTTGGGGCCAAACAGCTTTGTCATTGACCAGCATCCACGTAAAACTTAAAACAGCAAATTTTATAGCACCACAGTTTAATTGAAAGGTGCAAAAAATAATGTATTTTCGAAAACATAACAGATACTGTTTTTTTACTTTTGCCCCCCCCACTTTTTTTTCATTGACCAGCACCACGTAATCTAAAAAGCAATTTATAGTCACCAAAGGGGAATTGAAAAAGGGGCAAAAAAACCGGTATTTTACAAAAAATAACAGATACGTTTTTTTTACTTTTTGCCACCACTTTGTTT
>JAODAL010051788.1:0-26452 GCA_025379985.1 Phyllomedusa bahiana | reverse complement strand
TTTATCGGGGTTGCTTGATGAAAGACCCTTACTAACCCCAAAAACTTGATTTTTTCCAAAAACCCGTTGTAAAGGGCACAAGGAAAACCACCCGTTGTTGGACCGGTCGTGGTTCACTAAATGTCCCTGGGAAAAAATCGGTGAAGAAAAAAAGCCAAAAAAAAAATGTTTTTTTGTCAGAACCAAAAAAAGGTTGTTTAAACCTTGTTTGGTTAAATTTAAAATCAAAAACCCTGCCTTAAGTGGGGGATCCGGGCCCCGGGTTTTAAAACGGAAGGGCCCCCGAAGAGAGGGGGTAAAAACCCCAAAAATTCCCCCCCAACACCCCCAAGGTCCGGGCTTTTAACCAGGGCCCTGTAAGACCCCTGGAAACAAAAAGGTGAAAGGAAAAGGGTGTTTCCCAAAAAGACTTGACCGGTGTGTAAATCTTTTAGAGGAAAGGGCTCTGTGCTGGATGTAAACCCTGTGTGTTTCTCCCATTTCTTTTGGAGGAAAAAAAAACCCCCACTACTGATATCCAAGTGGGTGAGATCGCCAACCCACTGGCGAAGAACCCTTGATGTGATGTTAAAGCTGAAGTAAGCTTTTTTCTGTTGTTTTCCACTGTATCAATTTATTTTTGTGGAGGGTTTTTGTGGTTTAAAATCCCCCCTTTTTTAAAACCCGGGCCTTTTGCCGGGCCGTCGGTGACTTTGAGGCTCCCTTTTTGAGCTCCCCTAAAAAGTGGTGGGGGTTGATGGGGGCCCATAGACCCCCCATATATGTCCTTTTAAAATGCAGAGGGGGTCCACTCACAGCAACCAAAATGGAGAAGAAATTTTAAAACACCTTTGCAGGCGAATCTGAGCATCAGCAAGCCCCGCACAACAACAGCAACACAGCAGGAAACAAACCCTGTTTAAATGCAACCATGGCAAAACTGACTGAAGCAGTCAGAGGAAAAAAGTGCGCCAGTTCCCCCATCCCCAGATGACGGCGCCATCCCCCAACGTTCGGTGAGGGAGGCATGCAAAGATGACCCCCGAGGATGAGGGTGGGGGCCCTTCCTGGCTGTTTTTGAAGGGCCGCCCATGAAAAGCTGCCTCGGGAACAAGGGGCCCCGGGGTTTTTTCCCCCTATCTAAAACTGGAGACCCCCAAAAGGCCTACTATGACCTTGCCCTGCATGAACCCAAAAGAGTAGGGGAAACTCAAGGCTCAGACCCGGGCCCGGCTCGGTTTTAACATTGGGGGCCGGGTCAGGGGGTGTTTCCTTTGGGACATAACACGGAAAAACCCCCAAAGGGTTTGCAGTTATTTGACCTGTTTCCCCCGGGGCTCCAAAATTTTTTGGTTAAGAGCGTACCCAGGGGACCATTTTAGACACTCCCCTTCCTAGACCTGTTGCAAGTGCGGGGTTTGTCAGGAAGACCCAAGTCGGCAGATGAATTGGTGGGGTTGGTAAAAAGGGTTTCCATGATAAGAGAATTCCTGGGTGGGTCAGGGAACCTAAAATCCCTGTATGGGGAGCCCCCCGGGGAATTTAGAGTGTCCAAATCAGGGCCCAAACTTCCCCGAGGGGGGCCTCCTAAAAACCCGGGATGGGGGGGGGACCATCACAAGGGGGCCCCCAAAGGGGGCCCCGTCTTGCGGGCGATTTCATGCCCCGGCCCATGTAGTCCCCACTGCCCCTTAACCAGGACCCAAATTGGAGTGTTCAGGGGGCCAACTTTGTTTCCATGTTTGCCCTTTGCTGGTGCAGTCCCTTTCCCCCCCCAGGAGAGGGACCCCAGACTGCATTTGTGAAGGTCAAGGGGACTGTTGAGACTGGACTGTTGGATCAGGGAGTTTGGTTACTCCCCCTGTCGGCTGCTCTACCTCATGGGGTGGTCCCTGGAAATCCGGGGGTCACATGTGTTATGGGGATACCAGAGTGTTACCCAGGGGCCCCCAAGGGGCTTAAAAAAGGGAATTTGGGGAACTCAGGTGCATCTTGTGGGGGTTGTTAAAAATTTGATGCATGATGTGATTATTGGTCGGGGTTTCCCTTTTATTTTGGGATCTGTTGGGAAAAATTGTGACCCCAAAATACCCCCCAAAATCCGGGACGCCCAGAGTTGTCTAGCCCTAGGGGAACCCTCGGAGTTTCCCCCCGTCGGTCCCCGGGAGGGGACAATGGGGAGGGGTCAGGTTTGGGGGGAAAATGTCCCCCCACTTGGGAGACTCCCAGGGGGCTTTGGGGGGCCCCAAATCCAGGACTTACTTCGAAAGGGCGGGTTTGGGGGGGGTTGTAAATTTCCCTTTAAAGGGTTCCCCCAAAAGGGGCCCGGGCTGATGAGCAGTACTCCCACTTTGCGATGAATGGTGATCTTCTGTTTTGGTTTAAACCCAAAATTAAAAGATGAGTTGGTTGAACAGCTCTTGGTGCCCAGGGCCTATCAGCACATGGTCCTAGAATGGGGCCCCCCTTTTTTTAGGGGGTCACCTGGGAAAAAAAATAAACCCTGGAGGGGGATCCTGCAGAGGTTTTATTGACCCGGGTTTATCGGGGGGTTAGGGATTTTTGCCAATCATGTCCTGTGTGTCAAGTTACCTCCCTGGTAGCCCACTTCTGCAGCCCCCATACCCCCTGCCCCTTATTAGGTTTCCCTTTGGGGAAAGGGGGCCATGGATTTTTGTGGGGCCTTGGTTTAAATCTGCCCGGGGGCACCAGTATTCTTAGTGGTTTGTAGATCACAACCCATACCCCGAGGCCGTGTTTGAGAAATATTTCCCCTAAAAAAAATTGCCCGGGAATTTTTTTTTCATCTTCTTCCCCAACAGGGGTTCCAAAAAGTTCTGATTTGGGGTCAGGGACCCCTTTTATGTCCAAGGTGAGAGGGACTTTGTAAAGGTTTTAAGGGTTACGCAATACCCCACCCATGTACCACCAACAAAAGGGCGGGCTCGTGGAAAAAAGGTTTTTAAAAAGAACCCTTTAAGGGCCATGGTCAAGAAGGTAGTGGAAAAGGACGGGGGCGGTTGGGTTGCCTTTTTACCAAAATCTTTGTTCTCCCTTAGAGAAATGCCACAAGCCCCTACTGGGTTTTTTTTCCTTTTTAATTATTATAAGGCCGACACCCCAAAAGGATTTTCTTTGACGTGGGAAAAAAAACTGGGGGGAATGAGGTCCCCTCCCTTTTAGGGGTTGGGTCGAGACGTCACACAAAAAGCAAGAGAGAGTTTTTCCGGGAATGCCATTGTTAAAAGGGAAAACCTTCTCCGAGCTCAGGAAGCCCCGGCCGGCTGTACAAAAGGAAAAGCTTTTTCTTAGGACAGTTTAGTCCAGGGGACAGGGTACTGGGGTTTTGTACCCGACAGTTGAGAGCCCAAAATTTCCCAGGCCCAAATGGCAAAGGGGCCTTCGAAACGTTGAAAGAGTGGGAGAGGGAAACTACAAAGGTTTCCCCCAGCCCGCAAAAGGAAGCCCCTTCCCGATCTATCTTATTAATTTTGATTTAAGCCCTGGAAGGAGAAAATTCCCTTGGGGGCCCCCTTGTCTAGGACCCGACCAGAAATCAGGGTGGAAAAGGTAACCAATTTCCCCAAACATTGCCCCCTCCCAAAGACAACAATGCAAGGAACTCCTACAACAGAATAGTGACCTGTTTACTGAGGCCCCCGGGCTCACCAATGTTATTGAACATGAGATCCTTACAGAGCCACAGGTGAGGGTATATATAAAGCCTTATAGAATTCCTGAAGCCCGTTGGGAGGTATTTGCACAGGAGGTTCATAGGATGATGGAACTAGGGGTAATTGAGAAGTCCAATAGCAATAATAGTGGTCCAGCCCCATAGTCCTAGTGCCCAAACCCAATGGCGAGTGGCGTTTCTGTAACGACTATCGCAAGCTGAACGAGGTCTCTAAGGTAGATGCCTATCCCATGCCAAGGGTCGACGAGCTCATCGAAAGTCTAGTGCCTGCTCGCTACATCACTACCTTAGATCTCACCTAGGGATACTGGTAGATCCCTTTTTTAAAAAAGGCTAGAAAGAAGACAGCTTTCTCCACACCTGAGGGGTTATTTCAGTATGTCCGAATGCCGTTTGGACTGCAGGTTCCCCAAGCTACATTCCAGAGGGCCATGGAACAGGTCTTACGACCCCATAGGGAGTATGCTGCCGCTTACTTGGATGACATAGTCATTTACAGTTGGGACTGGGAAAGCCACCTCCCTAAGGTGCAAATGGTTTTGGAGGCTTTAAGAAGCGCCAGCTTTACGATAAACCCAAGTAAGTGCGCCATGGGAATGGAAGAGGCCTGGTACCTGGGGTATATCATAGGGAGAGCCGAAATAAAGCCCCAATTGAACAAAATAGAGGCGATTCAGGGGTGGCCCCGACCCCTTACGAAAAAACAGGTCAGGGTGTTTCTGGGGATAGTGGGGTATTACCGGAGGTTTATCCCCAAGTTTGCAGAAATGGCAGCACCCTTAACCGAGCTTACCAATGGCACCAAAACAGGCCCTGTGTGGACAGCCAGTTTTGGTAGCTCCAGATTTCTCTAAGGAGTTTGTTGTGCAGTCCGATGCGTCAGCGGTGGGTCTTGGCGCTGTTATGTCCCAGGTAATAAATGGGGAAGAACACCCTGTCATATACCTGAGTCGCAAGCTGTCTCCTGCGGAACGTAATTATTCCATTGTGGAAAAAGAAGGGCTAGCGATAAAATGGGCACTGGACTCCCTGAGATACTATCTGTTAGGGAGACGGTCCAGACTCATTTGAGATCATGCCCCTCTAAAATGGATGAGGAAGGGTAATAATGCCCGAGTGACCCGTTGGTTTCTAGCCCTGCACGACTTCCAGTTTACGGTGGAACATAGGCCGGGGAAGCTACAAGGCAATGCGGATGCCCTCTCCAGGGTGCACTGTATGCTGGCTGAAAGTGCCCAGCCCTTTGGCTTTGGGCAGAGGGGGGCGTATGTAGAAGGGCACAAGATGCCATCGTTGATGGACAGTACATGTCACCGAAGTCCCTGGCATCGGTGAAGTGAAAGCCAAGATGTTTTGTGTCAGTTACTCCTAGGTTACTGACACCTCTTTGTTAGTTATAGAACAGCTGCCTTAAGCGGCTGATCCGGGTCCGGCTTTTACTGGAATTCCCATACTCCAGGTCCAGGCTTTACCAGGCCTGTAAGAGCCTGGAGCTAGTGAGAGACAGAGTGTGGTTCCAAGACTGAAGTGTGTCAGTCTGTAGAGGAAAGAGCTCTGTGCTGGATGTGTTCTGTGTGCTTTGCCATTTCATGGAGGACTGAACCCACTACTGACGCATCCAAGCGGGTGAGATCGGCAAGCACTGGCGAAGAATCTTGATGTGACTGTTAAAGCTGAAGTAAGCTGTTGTTTTCCTTTTGATATCCACTGTATCAGACTTAATTTCTGTGGATGTTGTGTGGATAAAATAAACCACCTATGTTATACCTAAGCATTTGCCTGCCAGTCTGCTGGCCCTGAGGCTACCGTTTGAGCTACATCCTACACAGTCTACAGTAGGATGATGCATCTGTCTACAATGAAAAGGAAAACTCTTTGTTTCTCTTTTTTTGGACAGATGTACACAGGTAATTTGGCTTAAATGACTGGTAGTAGGCAGTCATATGGATGATCTCTGGTTCTGGTAATTTAATAAAATTTGGGAATAGTTAGCATTAATTCAGGGCAAAAAGAAAACAGAGAGGACAGTAGCACAATTTTCAGTGGGCAGTAGTGAAACAGGACAGGAACATGGTAGCATCAAACCCGGTGGTGGCCTGTGGAACAGTTGGTGAACATGCAGGGAATAGGACCACACCCTACAAACCAATTGGACCTGTGTATATAAGACATATAAGGCTGTACTACATATTACATGTAAATATGTATATTGTATTTAGAAGGTTAACTGAAGTTAACACACATTATTAGGGACAGAGGTGCTTTAACAAAGACAGAGTGGGGAAGGTATGTAGCCAATCAGTGTAAGGGAGAAGGGCGGGGCTGCAGTCCAGACAACAGGGAGCCTTCCATGTGCTTTTTGGTTGAGTTCTGAGTGGTACTCAGTTCTGTTCCAGTTCAGTGATTGGTGCGTTCCAGCATCTGGGATCCTTTTCCATAGTAGCCTGCAGTGTGAAGGACAAACTACAGGTCTAACATCTTCATGGTGGACCATAGAAGGTAGAATGATGGCAGGCCAGAGATGTGGACCCTCTGGACTACCACAAGCGGTGGTATAAGCCACACCAGGGTATGGAGTCTAAGTAGGTCCGGTATTCGCCAGAGCCCGCCACAAGGCAGGTTGGGCTTGCTGTGGCGGAACACTACCAGCTCGATGCCCCTGAGCAACTTGCTTGCAGTGGCAGCCAAGTTGCTAGTGTGGTACAAAATTTTGAAACAGGCTTGTAGTCGGGGACAGGCAGGAAGGTCAGGACAGGCGGCAAAGGTTTGTGGTCAAGGGAAGCGGCAACTGGTACGGTACACCGAATAACATGAACAGACTTATGGAGCACTTTCTCGTAAGGCACAGGGCACTATTGATCCGGCAGAGTAAGAGAGGAAGAGGCAGAGTTAAATTGGGACAGCGCCCGGTGATCGTCAATCACCGATGCGCGGGCCCTTTAAATTTAACAAATCAGGCTTGTGCTCGCCCTAGGGAGTGGGGACGTGCATGACGGGAGGCGCAGACGTCGGCTGGAGCGCAGACATGTGAGTAGGGCTGGGACAGTGCTGTGGAGTGAACGTGGCCGACAAGCAGGTCGAGGTGCCGCTCACCAGCAGGACACGGGTGTGCGCCTGTGACCCGGTGTGAGGGTCACAGGAGCACCCGTGACAGTACCCCCTCCGTTTGGCCTCCCCCTCTTTGTGGCCTGGAGGAATTTCTAGAGTAACTTACGGTCCAGATTGTTGTCTTCCAGCTCCCACTGCCATTCTTCTGGCCCCAACCCCAGTTAATGAGGAAAGGTTGTTTCCCCCTGATCGTCTTCATGGCCAGAATCTTCCTTATAGCGGCATCGGCTGCAGGAGCAGGAGATGCTACCTTCCGGGAGAAACGATTCAGGACTAGCGGTTTCAGAAGAGAGACGAGGAAGTTCAGGACACGCATTGTGTGAGAAAGTCAGAGCTTGTAGGCCACTGGGTTGATATGTTTCAACAATTCAAATGGCCCCAGGAAACAAGGGCCCAGTTTGTAGCTGGGGCTCTTGAGTCGAATATATCTGGCTGACAACCACACCTTGTCTCCAGGAGCAAAGATCGGGGAAGGTCTCCTCTTATTGTCAGTTTGGGCCTTGGGTCATACAAACAGATGCCCGTTGCAGGGACTGATGTGTCTGATCCCAGATGGCTATTAAGTCCCGGACCAGGTCCTCCACGGCAGGAAACTCGTAAGGCACCGAAAGGGGGAACGGTTGGCGCGGATGCTGTCCATAGACAATGTAAAAGGGAGAGACACTGGCGGACTCCGAATCCAAACAATTGTAAGAGAATTCTGCCCACGGTAACAGGTTGGACCAGTTGTCTTGGTGTGCCAAAATGAAGTGGCGCAAGTAGCTGGCTAGGACTTAATTGACCCTCTCCACTTGCCCGTTCGTCTGTGGATGGTAGGCTGAAGAAAAGTCCAATTTCACCTGTAGCTGGGACAGAGCTGTACACCAGCTGTAGAAAAAGTTATGTATAAACACCTTCAAGAGGTTCTCTTGGATATAGATCGGCATGGCCTGAGTCTCTGGTACTGACAACGGATAGACCCTGCCCTGGAGAGGAGACGTACAGGGCAGCAGGTCTATAGGGCAGTCATAATGGCGATGAGGGGGAAGAGTCTCAGCTTGCTTTTCAGAGAAGAAGTCCGCAAAGTCTTGGTATGGAACAGGAAGACCTGACATAGGCTTGGATGGTGTTGGTTGAGAAGTGGGAAGCACCGGGTGAGGTGCCACCAAACAGCGAGACTGCCAGCCTTGACCCCAACATGTGACTTTGCCAGTTTTCCAGTTAAGCCTAGGAGCATGGCGCCGCAGCCTTGGAAGCCCCAGAACACATAGTAACACATAGAGGCATCTTCCTTTTGAAGCCCCCCCACAGAAGCACGGGAACTGCATAAGAAGGAGTCCTTAGAATTCCACCGCTCACGGAGGAGATGACCAAGGGCTTGCCAAGGTGGAAACGCTGCAACTTGGAATTGGATTCCAGACCCGGACAGGATCTGTACCGACAATGTCAAACATGAAGAGGGAAATTCACACCTAGGACACCCCCCCCCCAACCTACCAAGTGTGTGCATTTCCCGACTCCTCGGGAGAGATTTTTTTCCCGTCCAGTTCCGCATTAGGGGCCATTTTCAAAAAAGGCCTCTCCAAAGTGAAACGTGCGGGCTGCAAGATCCCCGACTCGTCCGATTTGATCCACTTTGCAGCGTATCGTCGGCGTTTTGGGGAGGGGGGAAGAGGGACTCCTCAGGAACAGTTTCTGTTGGGCCCGCGGCTCCCACGCCTGCTCCGTTGTTCCAGACCCCGGCTGGGGGGCCTTTCACAACCCGAGCCCCGGAAACCGGGACGAGTTGCCCCGGGTCCGGTTTTTCTGGGCGCACTCCTCCCCAACCAACATACTCAACACCCGCGCTCCGCCATCCGCATCCTCCTGGTAATTGCCGGGGGTGCCCAATATTCAGTCATTTCCCGTCCTTTCCCCCGCGGTTCTTTAGCGTTTTAAATCCTTTTTGAAAACTAAAAATTGGAAACTTTTTCCTGCCCTCTCAATATTCTTCCGGGATATTAAAAAAAAACCTTTAAAAACCTTCACTACCTTCGGGGCATTTTGTTTGACATTGGCTAATAAATAAATTATTATACTAGCCCTAAGAAATATTAAATCTTACTCACGCCTTTTTCTTAAAAGAAATTAACAGCAACAAAGAAAGGACACAAATTATCATGCAATAAACATTGAAATGTAGTACCAAAAAAAAGTCAACAATTTAGCGTGATACGCAATAACTAACAACAAAAAACATGAACCAAACAAGATAGACACAAATCACAAGGCCCAACACATCACAGACATAGGGTCCATCACAGATATAGGGCCCATCAAGTCACACTCACGGGGAAACACTGGTGTTTTCCCTTTTTAAATGCACAAAATTCTTTTTTTAACCCTTTATGAACAGAGCCCAAAAAAAAAATTTACCCAAATAAGGAATCACATTGGTTAGTTTGGGAACATTATGAACAAAAAACAATTTTGACCAAAAAAATTACAGTAGTACTACTGAATAAACTCGGGAATAACTTTTATCCCGGGGCTTAATTCAACAACTGATATCACTGATTCTTTCATTAATCTCATTGATCAAAAAATCCTCTTCACTGCTGAATAAAAATTAATCACTCCCAGACAGAAAAACCATTAAAGGAAGGGAGGAGAAAAAAAAAAAAAAAAAAACAACGGGGTAAATAAAACAACATTATAACAAAAAAATTTTTTAAAAAACCAAAAATGTGTCACAAGCAAATATCAAAAGACCAATATAACCACGTAAAAAAAAAATTTTTTAACAAAAAAAAAATTTAAGAGGAATCCTTAAATTACACCAAGGGTCATTTTTAAACCAGACATACAGCATTAAACTACAAGGACCACAATATATTCTGAGGTCCCATATATTGCTAAAAAGTACCTATTTACCTTTAAAATCAAAAACAGTCATTTTACTAACAAACAAACATTTTCCTCAAAAAAGCCCAAATTTGGTCCTTTGTCTAAGCAAGAATGCAGGGAGAGGTACTTAAAAAACACAGTATTGCATATTTCTCACTCTTAAAAAAACACAGAAAATTTAGGTCCAGAAGCCCCCCCCTCTTTTTCTCACCCCCTTTTCTGGGGAAGCAGCGGGAGTACACGGTCCATTGGGGCAAAAACCTTTTTTTTTTTTTTTTTTAACCCCAATAAAAGGGGGACGTCTATCAAAAAATTTTACCTATTGCCAAAAATACCTATAACTAAACACCATGTGCATAACTTTGGGAACAAGCAGTTGAATTTTAAATCAAATATATCAAAAAATTTCCCGGGAAAAAACAAAAAATGCTTAATTTAAAGAACTAATGTTTTTATATAAAAAATCAGCCGTTAGTACAATATCACCACCTAACATTCCAAATATAAAATCCTTTCTATAACACATATCCCCTGGGGAAATAGCTGCAAACTTTTTTTATAATGAGCAAAACAAAACAAAAAATTTTCCCCACACACAGGACTAAAGACCTGGGGGGATTTTTATTTTTGTTCACCAATGTTTAAAGCCTGATAAAAAAAAATAAATTCTGCACATCAAAAACTAAAAATTTTTCCTTGGCTCAAACATTTTTTCAACACAAAGAACAAATTAAAAGGGTATTTTAAACCCAGAGATACAGATGTTTGGGAATACAAAATATACAATTTTTGCTTTGAAACAGATCTGAACCCACAAATATTTACCCAGAATCGTGGGGAAACAACCCACACATCAATTAGAGGGAATAAACTTTCACACTGCTTTTCTTAATGGTCCATTGTTCCATAAACTCACTTTTCATTTTTTTCCTAGATATATCCTCCAAAAAAGAGCTAATACAAGGGTCTTTTTGCAGGGTTGCTATTTTCCCTTAAAAAAAAACACTGTTTTAAGCGATTTGTCCCCGTAAATTTAAAAAAACAAACCCCCTTTGTTCCAGATGGTTCTAAACCCCCCCCCCCCTCTTGTTCCCCATTATTTTCCCTTTTTTCCCCCCGGATCTGGTCTTCTGTTTAAAAACCACGGCTAAAACGGAAAATCGAAAAACCCAATTCAAATTTTTTTAACATCACTAAAGCAGTCACAAAGTAGTCATTGCACGTACTTCCACAAAAACCCTTTCACAAGCTCCGCCTAGGGGCTCCTCAACAAATTTTTCAAGCAAAACATTATTCCTACTACACTCCTGATCAGTCAACTGGAAACATGCTAACACGCACCCAAACCCCAACCCTCAACACTAAACAAACAATTCCCAACAACAGAATGTTTTACACAATTTCACACATTTTTTTGGATTAATTGGGCAGAAAATCTTAAAATTCCAATTATTGGAAATTTTTCTAAAAATTTTTAATTTTGAAGTCGAATTTTGCTAAAATACTTTTAACCCTTCGCTGTATCCTTTTTACACGCCAAATTATGTTTGCCAAGTTTTTCAATCAGGTTTAAATACAGCTTTAAAGAAGGGCCCAAACAGTCAGGTACAACCAAATTTAAATTTTAAAAAGGAATCAATAAATATGATCAAATATAACATAAAGTAATAGAAAAACTGGTTACAAAAAATATGTAAAATTGGTACTTTTGCAAATATTTTTTTACGAATTAAATACTTAAAAATTCACCCCCTCGAGTTAAACATCCCTGGTTTTTTTTAAAAACTTCAGCCATTTTAAAGCTTTAAAGCGAAAACAGGGGAAACCCAGAGGGGTTTTTACTCAACACCAGGAGAGCCCTCAGCCTGGGTACAAGAGCTTCTAATTTCACCAAGCCCTCTGGTTCTTAATGTCCCTTAAAAAAAAAAAACTGCAACACAACCACGTATTGTTCCACAAATACAAAGTTATTTTTTATTACCCCATCTTGAACAGGAGGCCAGTCCCCAACTAAAATAAGAAAATACAAATTACTCCAAAAACCGACATCGGCCCCTTTGGTCAAAAAATTGGAACTGAGGCTTGAGCAAACAAGGTAGCAAGCCCGGGGGATTATAACTTGTAACAACAAGGAAATTTTAATTATTTAATATACAAAAAGGAAATTATGACATCAAATATCACAAATTTCACAGCATACGTCAGGGAATGGTCCCCATCATTCCACTACATGAAGCATTTGGCAGAAAGCCCTGCAAGTTTAAGGCCCCCCAAACTTTGGGAGGCAAAACAACCGGGGCTTGGGGGCGCGGGCGCCAAAGGAACCTGGGCCCCCTTAAGCCACGGGAAGATGTGACTGGGCTGGGGGGAGAGGACTGCGCATATGGCGGGCACAACGCGTTTTAACTGCTGACCTGTTGGCATTCTGCTGCGACTGTGGGCCCCCTATATGGGGGGTCCACGATCTTGGCAAAGCACCTTGACGGGGTCCAGGCCGATCAAACTGTTCTTAGGGTTTCCAAATGGCAGACAAATTGGGTCCTCGGACCCCACAACACAAGTTAAAAGGGTCCGAAATTTTCCAAGCCCCCACAAGGCAGGTAGGCTTGCTGCAGCAAAACTACAGGTCCACTTCTGACAAATTGCTTTTGGTGCTGCCCGGGGGCGCGTGGGACAAAATCGTGAAACAGGCTCGTGTCGGGGACAGGCAGAAGGGGCAGGACAGTGGGAAAGGGTTTTCAAGGGGCGAGGGAACAGGTATGGTACAAAGGAATAACAGGGAAAAACTTATTAACCTTTCTGCAAGGCACAGGGGACTTTTATCCCGGGGAGAGAAGAGAGGAAAGGGAGGGTTTTTAAAAGGGGGCAGCCCTGGGATTGCTAATCGCCAGTGAGCTGGCCCTTTAAAAAATTAAAAAGCTGGGACCCCCTGGAGCGCTACAGGGGAGTAGGGGCCCGGATATGCAAGGGGTGAGGCAAAACCCCGGGGCCCCGCGACAGGTAGGCAAAGATGCAAAATTAAACCAATTGGGGAACTTCCAGGAGAATGTAAGGCAAAATATTTCTGCAGGACAGGGAAAAAATGCCTGGAGATGAAATAGCTAATGAAAAAAAAGGGCCCGAGTAACCACCTAGGGGAAAATAGTAGGACCCACAGGCCTTGAAGAAATTTTCACCCATATCAGTCATCAACCCTTTAAGTCTACTCCTTAAAAGACTAAATTAGCTTAAACCAGCATTGAAACCAAAGTGAAAACCAAAAGGGAACCAAGACCCTTCCCACTCCTCACTCAAACACCCAATATCACCCTCGCCAAAATCTCACTGCCTCCCCTAATCATCAAACTACTTTTTTCCTTCCCCTCAGACACCCGCCGGCAAGGGATTCCAAAACCCCCCTTTTTCTTACCCTCACACCTACCTCAACTCTTCACCTTTTTCCACAAAAATTAAGCCCTTTTAAAAAACCCACAAAACCCACTTTTTTTTTAACCCCCCACACACACCTCCTCACTCTCTACCTTTTCCCTCCTCCTCCCGGGGAACTTTCCCCCAATCCAGGCCCCCTTTCACGCATCCCCTTTTGGGTTTTCAGAAACTCCTACAACCAAGCAGCACACACTTTCCCCCAACCCACACAAACCAAAAAACCCAACCCCCTCACCCTCCAGAAACCCCAACCCCCAAAGTCAAAAGCCCCAATAATAAACCTTCTTGGCAAAAAAAAGTTTCCCCTTCACCCACACCCCCTTCATCTCACCAATCTCACCTTTTTTGGGTTTTAACCGAAATTTGGGCCCCCCCCTGACCCCCACTGACACAACTTCCCCCTGCACTCTCCTAGGGTGGGCCCATTTTTCCCACACCCCCCGCCCTGGCAGTAAAACATGGGGGAGGTGTCGGCCTTTTTTCTTCAGATACCTGTTCCTTTCTCTCCATACCACCATACCTTCCCTCCCCCTCCCCTCCTTCGAGGGGCATTTTTCCCATCTACTCCCCCTCCACCCTCCAATGGTTTTTGAATACCACCCCCGGGGCCCTCCACCACCCCCCTTACCACTTTCTTCCTCTCCTCCATTTTTTGCCACAACATCCCCACTTAATAAAATGGGAGATTTTAA
This sequence comes from Phyllomedusa bahiana, assembly GCA_025379985.1. Lineage (NCBI taxonomy): Eukaryota > Metazoa > Chordata > Amphibia > Anura > Hylidae > Phyllomedusa > Phyllomedusa bahiana. The sequence continues at coordinate 12,685 of JAODAL010051788.1, read as the reverse complement.
CTTTCCCAATCATACCCCCCCACTCCGCTACTAAAAAACTCCAGTAAACTCTCCTCTTTTTTTTGGGCCTCTCCAGGGGACCCCCTGGACCACTCACACAGCCCGGAAAACACATTTGCCCCCCTCTTTTTCACCCCCCCTTTTCCCCCAATAAAACCTCTCAAACCCCTCCCCCCTTTATTCTTGACCAAAATCTGCTCACCTTCTCCCTCCATCACCACCCCCTGCCCCTCCCCCACCAAATCTAGTACACCCACGCGGGAACCTCAAAACCTAAACCCGGGTTGCACTCTCCTCTACCCCTTTTTGCTCCCCTCTCTACCAACCCCTCTTTTGCTGATCCAACCAGCCCCCCACATTCTACAACAACACAATCCTTCCCCACCTTGATCTGTGGGCCCCTCTAAACACCCCAACAAAACCCCGCAAAATGAACAGACAACCCGGGCACACAACCCACCAAACGCGGGGAAGGCGAGTTTCCCAGATTTGCCGAACGCCGGGGAAGAAAACCCCTCCCCCACTGACTTCACCTCATATAAAAATAAACGGGAAACCACATTTAAATCTCACTCACCTCACCCAAAACAAAATTCTTCACCACTCTCATATCCTCCCTCCCCAAAACCCCCCAGCCCCTTTTTTTAAAACCCCTTCAACTCTCTCCTCATCCCAACCCCTCCCCCACCCCCTCCAGAAAAGATTTTGCAACCCCACTTCCCATATTAAAAAAAATTTCCATAAACCCAAAGCTTAAACCCCGAGTCCCCCCACCTCCTCTATTCCTCGGTTCCCCCAGCCCACCTCTATTCCCGGTTCCCCCCCCCACCCTGTCCTCTAAAGCCCTTTCCCCTCTAACCCGCTTTTCACCCCGTCACCCCCCTAAACAAGCCTCCTCTCTACTGTCCAAACCCAAACCTCACCACCTGTAGCCCTTGACCCCCCCCAAATCTCCCCTCACCCTGACCTTAGTGCTGTTTTTCATCCCAGCCTCACCCACCCCTTTAAAATCTATCATTAACCCGGGAAAATTTTCCCCCTTCCTCATTTAAACAGCGACCATCACCCCCACCCTTAAAAAAAACCATCCCCTTGACCCCCCCTCTTTTGTCCAACAAACCCCCCACCACTGTTTCCATTCGCCCTAAACTCCTTGAGAAACACGCCATTTTTCAATTTCCTCCACCCTCTCCCCCAAACTCTCTCCTTGCCCCCCTTTCCAAAATGGGGTTTTCCCCGCCCCCCACCCTACTGAAACCCCCTAACCAAAGCACCAACACCAGCAACTGCCAAAGCCTAAACCCACTATTTTGGGGGCTTTTTTCCCTCCAAAACCTTTTCCTCTCCCTTTTGACACGTCAACCAAACCCCTCCTCCCAACACATCCTCTCCCCCACCATCAGGGACCGGGCCCTTTTTCCCCTGGATCTCCTCGTACCTCACTGATGGGACTTTTCACTTTTCTCACTCTCCGCTCCACCTCCCCCCCCCGGCCTCTCTCTTTTGGGTGCCCCCCCGGGGGTCTCCTGGGCCCACTACTTTTTTCAAACACACTCTTCCCCCTCGGTCACTCATAGCATCACACGGTTTTCAATACCACCTAAAAGCTGAAAAAACCCCAAATTTTACACTCCGGCCCCAAAGTCCCCTCTTTTCCCTCCCCCGGGGATCCCTGCCCTTTTTCCTCCATTTCCTCCTTCTTCTCCCCCCTTTTCCCCGGGTTAAAACTAAACTGGGGAAAACTGAACTCATTATCTTCCCACCGCCCCCACTAACTCTCCACCCCCCCACTTTCTATCACTGTTAATGGGAAACTCTCTCACCAGCACCACAGTCCCGCCCCTTTGGGGGAATCTTTGCTCCAATCTTCCTTTAAACCGCACCCCCTAAAACCCCCACCTCGCCTGTCACCTCCACCTAAAAAGTTTTTTCCCAATCCCCCTCATTTTTTAACCCCTTTAAAGACAAAAAATGCTGGTCCATGCCCCCCGCTTTTCATGCCCACTACTGCAACAACCCCCCTCGGGGCCCCCCCCCTTTGACCCTCGCGCCCCTCCAAACCATCCTTAACTCTGCTGCCCGTCTGATTCACCTCTCTCCTCGCTACTCCCCTCCCTCCCCTCTTCCGAAACCCCCAATGGCAACCCCTTTTCCCCCTCGAAACCCGTTTTAACAAGGGAACTTTTACCTACAAGGGTCTTCATAACCTCTCCCCTTCATATATCTTTTCCTTTAAACCTAAAAACCTCCCCCCCACCAAACCTCCCCCTCCTCACAGGAAACCCTTCCCCCCCTGCTCTCCTCTTATCACCCCATAACCATCTCCAAACTTCTCTCGGGTTCCCCCACACTTTGGAACCAAATGCCCCAAAACCTCAGACCCCCCCCTCTCACCCCCTTCCAAATTAACCTGAAAAAACCCACCTCTTCAATTGCCTATAACCAACATTTAAACCGGTTTTCCCCTTTCCCCCCCCCACAAACATGTCTGCCCCTCCCCTTCCGTCTCTTCCCCCCCTTCCCTGTAATTTTAAGCCCCCCGCGGGCAGGACCTCCTCCCTCTTACCCAGTTGTTAAATCACTTTTTGTCCTTTGAAAATTTTCTTTACCAATGTTAATTTTTTGTACCCGCCTGAAAAAATTTTCAGCGCCCTAATCCCAAAGGGGGCCCAAAATAAAAAAAATAAAAATAATAATAAAAAAAGGGTTTTGGGCTTTCCGAGAAAAGGGAAAGAATAAAGGACCGAGGAACTTTCTTTAAATTGCTAAAAAGGCCAAATGCCAAAAAGGGAGAATATGGAATAACAATGTTGGTTTTTTCTTTCCCCGTCAACAGCTTGTAGCCTGCAAACTTAGTAAAGCTCCCGATCCTAACTGACATCCGTGGTCCCCCTGCACCAGGCAAATGGGATTTCCCCCGCCACCTCACAAATGATAGGGCCCGAAAACCACACACCCCCTAAACCCCGGGCTTTAAACCCGCTTGGGTGCCCCCCCTCACATTTTCCCATTCCATTTAGCCCACTAAAAAATTATCTCACCGTTTTAAAAAACCTTTAGGGGAAATGGCTGAAAACATATACAAAAAAAGAAGTTAAAAAAATCTAAAATAAAAAAAAAATTAAAAAAAAAGGAAAAAAATTTTTTATTTCCTTTAAATTGATTTAATAGGGAAAAAAAAGAAATATGATAGATTCCCCTTTTAAACACCTTTAAAATCTTTTTTAATTTTTAATTGATAAAAAAAACATTTTTTTTTAAGCAATTTTTTAATTTTTTTTTAAAAAACCCCTGGGTTTAATTTTTTAAAAAAAACATGCCCAAAAACAGTAGAAAAATAAGAAAAAAACATTTAAAATTTACCCAAAAAAATGGGGTCTAAACCACAGCCAACTGCCACATGTGGCCCCCCTTTCTTTTTTCTTCGAAACCCAAAAGGGGTCCGAGAAAATCCCAGGGAACTGGGGGTTGGGGAAAAATTGGGCCCCAACCCGTCCCGTAAAGTATGCTTGCCAGGCCCTGCCCCGGGGGCAGGGCCCTTTTCCGGGTACTTAAAAGGGTTGGAAAAAACATTCCGGTAAAATTCCCTGAATTTTAAAGTATTTCACAAACAATTTTAAAAAAACACCGCCATCCCAAAATTTGGGGCAAATTTTTAAAAAATTTAAAAAGTAAAAAATAAATACAAAAGCAAAAAAATAATAAAATAAAGTAAAAAACATAAACAACTCTTTCACGATTGTAGATCATTATCATGCACAAAAAAAATGTAAAAAAAATTTCCCCTAAATAAATACTGCTTTTCGTTTAAAACCCTGGGGTAAAAAATTGCTTTTAAAAAGCCTGTACAAGGGGTTTTACAGGCTGACCGGGCCATTGGGGATATATATTGCAGGTTCAGCACGACTGGGCCGCATCAAAAATGGAACAACAATTTTATCAGTCCAGCCCTTAAATGCAACAAGTATTAAAAAGTAAGAAAAACAAACACACACTTTACCCAATTAAAAATGCTTATCGTACAAAAAAAAAATTCCACATATTTGGCTTTGCCGCATATGTAACAACCTGGGTTTTAATTTTGTAGTGTATCAAATTTTAAAGGAATGTAGCCTGTCAACTTTGCAGCCCATTTATCTAAATTCTGGCACAAATTGTGCAAAAAGTGAAGTATATAGCATGTGTCAAATTTATTAAGTGTTATATACTTCTTGCACCTTCCTATATAATTTTGAAAAGTTTCTGTAAGTTGCTCCAGATTAATTAATGGTGTTGACCATTTTTTTGGGGTAGAAGATACTTGAGTAAAGTAATCCAGTAAAGATGTGACATAAAAAAAAGTGTTTACCATGATGTGCCATATTTAACATGCAGCGTGCATCATTGTGATAATTTCTTCTTTCTGTCTGTGTCATCTAGTTTTTTACTGTTTAAAATTAGGACAGTGTTAATTAAACTTTCCTAATTTTTCTTATGATTTCAAAATGTGTACGTTGTCTAATGTATAAAATATTATCTAATTGTTGAACGTTTTTTAAATTATATAGCCTTTCTGCAAGTCTATGGAACCAGTGTGCGGACACAATGGGGAAACCTATAATAATGTATGCAGTGCTTATTCCGACCGTGTTGCTGTGGATTATTATGGCAGGTGTCAAGATGTTGGGATATTCTCAGAGCATAGTTTTCATTCCGAATGTGCCTCCATTAAGTGCCCTATCAAACCTAAGGTTGGCTGTAAAGCAGTCATACCTCCTGGTAAGTACAAGTTTGATACAGTGAAACAGTACTAAAAATAAAGTTTTGGTTAAGGGATTGCTGCTCGCCAGTATATTCATGTGAAATGGATAAATAGCATTTGTGATCATTTGATTTTAGCGAGATTTTGCAAGGTATACTGTTATGTGTATTAGTTAAAGGGGATGTATCGCTTCATCAGTTTGGCTGTTCCATTGTGCTCTCCAGCTTCTCAGCTCAAATCCAGGGGCGTTTCTTCCCCTCTCAGCTGGGTGTTTCTTAACCGAAGGGATGACATCATCCCCCCTTCACTGTTCATGCTTGCTCCGTGTGTGTCCCCTCCCTCCACATGTCACTGTGTCTCTCCCTATGCAGTCTTATTTTGTAAGAGCTGTTTACATACCACAGGCTTGCATTCTTGTTACAATTGAATCCAGTCCTGTATAAACTCCTCTAGAGCTGTGCAGAGTGAAATGCTCTCGGCCCCTAATGCTTCTTCTATGTTTAGGCACAGTCGCACAATTGTGCTGTTTTCTGATTGTAGGAGCCCTGCAGTGTTATTCTGTTTCTTCTGGCTGTGCAGAGTGAAAATGTGCCAGCCCCTCACTTTGAGTGAGAGGCAGAAATGCAAGCTCCGTGAATACGGCCCACCGGGCCCGAACAGAATGTAAATGAGCTCTCAGCTAGTGAAATGCAAGGAGCAGGGATCTGGCCAGGACTGGAGATCAGTGTTAACAGAAACAGAAGATAAGGGATCCTGTGATAACAAGACAGCTTTGCTAATGACATCCAATTGCAAAGTTGCTTGTATTCACTGTCCCCTTATTCTGAAGACCAATGAAATGATACAACCCCTTTAAAGTTTATATTTTTATATATTTTGTATCAGATTATGTTTTGCGGCATTAAATTAAAATCTGGATTTTTGTGCTTACCGTAAAATCTTTTTCTCGTCTGATCCATTGGGGGACACAGCACCTTAGGTATAGTCCCTCACCCTAGGAGGCTGACACTAGGAGGAAACCCAACATGTTGGCTCCACCTGGATGGACTATATCCCTCCTAATGACGCACAGCTACTCAGTTGATGCAAAAGCCCTAGTAGAAAGGAAACACCATGGCCCGATTCCAGGGAGAAAGTGCCAAAATGAGAATTGGAAAAAGATGAAAACAGGGGGAATCTGTGTCCGCCAATGAATCAGACTCCGGAAGTAAACGGAGTAAAATGTAGATTAGACAGCACTCCGTTTATAATGCAAATAAAAAGTCTTTATTGACTGCTTCTCCACAGGTTCCAAAAAATAAAGTATATTGGGACACTTAGTGATGGCGTTTCGGTCATGGACCTTTTTCAAAATATGTCACTGTGAAATATAAATAGTACAAAGCAATATCGCAAAAAAAAAAAAAATACGAGAAAATTTTCTTGTTATATACATTTTTTTGCGATATTTATTTGTACTATTTATATTTCATACATGTATCATATATATCATACATGTAATATCTACATTAATATCATTGGGAGGACAGCACCTTGGGATGTCCAAAAGCAGTCCCTTAGGGTGGGGAAAAAAAAGAAAAAATTAACAGCAGTGCAAGTCAGTTAGCACACTGCTACCTGCAGTACCTTACGTCCGAGGCTTGCTTCAGTCAAGGTATGCCCTGAGGAGCAGTAGTCCCAGACAGGAGGTCAATAGGAAAATCATAGGGTTGAGGAGGCAGAAGGATCTCGGCCTGTTTCTCGCAAAAGACATCTGTGTGATACGGTGAAGGCAGCCCCGGCAGAGGAGTGGACATCATCAGTGGAGAAGTGATATGCAGCGGACACGGTACCGTAAAACCAAGAATTACAGTCTTGTCCCCAACGTCTGACTTTGCCCGTTTGACAATTGAGTACTGGAGCATGATGCTGTAGCCACAGAAATCCCAGAAGGACTGCAGAGGAGAAGCGAGGTAACATGTAGCACCCGATTTTTTTCTTTGTGCAATGCCTCCACTTGTAGACTCAGTGGTTCAGTATGGAACTGAATAGTCACTCAGGCATTCACTGTTACTGGAGGAGATGACCAGAGGCTTGACTAGCCGGACAACATTGGGAGACAATACTTAGAGTCCAGAGACGCATCTTCGAAATTCCCAACTGAACCAGAATCCACGATGGCAGAGGCTTGGAACATGACACCTGACAAGGCAGTATTTACACCTAGGGACGCCTCTCCCACGTAGCCTAGATGTGGGAGTTTCCCGCATGCGATGGACAGTACATACGGAAGTGTTTAGGACTAGCGTAATAGAGGCAAAGATTCTGCTGTCATCAACTGGACTGTTCGTGCTATGACTGGTGGGCTCCACTTGCATGGGTTCTTCTGAGGAAGCCATTGGTGGAGGCACTGGAGGCCTTTGAAACACCTGTGCAAGATGGGGAAGCAGCGTGGCCGTACTGGTTCGCGTTCTTAGCGACACTCCTTCTGTCTCTCGGTGAACCAAATGTCAATGCGGGTTTCAGGACGGATGAGGTCACTCAGAGTTGACAGAAGGTCTCAACCGGCCAGCTCGTATTTTATTCTGCCCACGTGGTCCTTCCAGAACGTGTCGTCAAGTGCCTCAATATTCCACGATAATTCTGAGGCAAGAGTACGAAATTCTATGGAATATTAACCGACTGTGGAATCCCCTTGCCATGAATCAAGCAGAGCAGTCGCAGCAGAAGATGGCAGGTGGATTCCTCAAAAACGTAGGTAGGCGGAGGGGACTGCGGGGTGAAGCTGTCTGATGAAATTGATCTTATTTAGGAAGGGAGTGGCAAAATCGTCTGCTGATAGGAGAGATGGGGGAGGAGGTGCTGGGGGATGGAGGAGGAATTCGTCCAGGACTGCGTGGAGATTAGCAGTCTAAGGATCGTCCCTGTCCCAGAGAGGAGTGGATGCCAGAGCTTCCCCGGTGATGAGGCTGACCACAAATGCCACATTGGAGTGTTCTGTGGGGAACTGGTTAGCCATGAGTAGCAGGTGCATGGTGTACTGCATAATGAAGCCCCTACAGGCCTTAGGGTTCATGGTATACTTGGTCGGCAAGGAAAGATGCAACTTGGGACTGATAGATGTTTAAGGCACCGTAGGTGGAGGAGTTGCGGGTGGTGGTGATGCCCTTTGCTGGGCAACAAAGAGTTGATGCATCATGATGGTCAACTGGTAAACTTGTTGCGCCTGCTGGGCAATTTGTTGAGACTGCTGGCTGACTGCACGGCAGCGGATGTAACTGCAATTATCGTAGGTAGTGGATCCACTGGGCCACCGCAAGCTGTGGAGTAAGCCACGTCAGGGAACGGAGTCTTAGTGGCGCGTGGTTTTCACCAGAGCCCACCGGAAAGCGAATTTGGCTTGCTGTGGCAAAAGGCCTTCAGGTCACTTGCCTGACATGGCTTTGCATGCGGTGGTGGCCGAGGTGTAGTGTGGTACATAATCTGTAGGAAAACTCGTAGTCGGTGACAGGCAAAGAGGTCAGGGCAGGCAGAAGGAAAAACATTGTCAGTGGACGGACGCAAAGGTCAAGATACACAGCAAGACAGGAACACTAAATGAAATGATTTCTCTGGGCACTGTAGATCTGGCAGGGAGCGCAGGAAGTGGGGAGGAGATATAGGGTCAGCGCCTGGCAATTAGCCAATTAACCACGTGCGCACCAGCTCAATGGAATATGAGTCGGCAGGCAGAGGCATGCAAGGAAGCAGGAGCGCGGAGAGGTGAGTACTGAGCCAGAAAACGAGAGCACCCACAGTCCAAAGTGCGGGTCGCAGTGCCACTAGTCCACGGCAGTGTATCAGAAGATGGGGCATGAGTGTGCCTGCGGCCAGGCATGCGAGCTGCGGTGCCGCTTGTGATACAATGCAACAACCGCTCTTGAGAATGAGGGGGAAGGGCAAAAAGATGGCAGGAGTATGTCCTCATTGAGGTGAAATGAGGAAACCACCTTAGGGAGAAACAAAGGCACAGGATGTAAAACAACCTTTTCCTCATGTAGAGCTAAAAAAGGTGATCTGCAAGCCAGTTCAGACACTTGATGGATGGATGGATGTAATGGCCACAAGGAAGGCCACCTTCCAAGAAAGTAAAAAAGTGAAACTTCCAATAATGATTTAAAGTGAACACTGTAGGCCTTCAAAACAAGACTTAACTCTGACGACTCATTCGGCCTAAAAACAAACAAGCAAGCAACCCCCTACCAAAAAGTTTGGACCTGAGGACGGGAGGCCATGGTGCGCTGAAAAAGGACTAATAGGGCAGAACACGGCCCATTCAAGGAGGAAAGGCCGAAGCCCTGTTCCATCTCCAACTGAAGGAATGAAAGTACCCTCGGAGTAGAACACCCCAAGGGGTGAAAACCCTGTGACCAGGCAAAAAAGTCTTCCACATACGATAATAAATACGGGCAGATTGAAGTTTGTGTGCCGAAACATGGTCCAGACGACCGAATCTGAAAGGCCGTGAGATTCTAGCATCAACAGCCAAGTCATCAAATGCTGCTGAGGTTAAATGGGGTGGAACAGAGGACCTTGGGAAAGAGGCAGCGGGAGACGCCACGAAACATCTGCCAATAGGGCAATGAGATCTGCGTACCAAGCCCTGCGGGAACAATCAGGGGTCATGAGAATGACTGGAACCCTCTCGCTCTTGAGGCGTTTGAGCACTCGAGGGAGAAGAGGGGAAAAAGGTAGACCAGCGCAAACTGACTCCAAGGAAGAACATTGAGAGTCAGAGGATCTCGGGATCTGGATACATAATCCAGTTGCTGATGGTTGAGGTTGGATGCGAATAGATCAACATCTGGATTGTCCCACCTCCAACAAAAGCAGCTGAAAAATCTGTGGCAGAAGAGACCATTCATTCAGATAAGCCACCACATGGTGTTGTCAGACTGAATCCGGACTTGGTGACCCTGAAGAAGAGGGACCAATGAGAGAGCACTAGAAAGACGACCCTAAGTTTCAAAATATTGGTCTGAAGACAGGATTCCATGGGGGACCACAGACCCTGAGCCATCTGGGAGCCAAACACGGCTCCACAATCTTTCTGCCCAGGACTCACATGTGTACGGGGAACGTTTTTGAAGAGAAACCATACGAGTTGAATCTTTGCTGGCGGAAGAAACACCTAGGATGAATGTGTGTTGAGGATCATGCCCAGGAGCTCCATCCACGGGGATGGGACCAGACAAGATTTGTCGAAGTTGACAATCCACCCGAAATGCAATAAAGGTATCCAGGTTATCCTGATGCTGTCCAGATTGGCGCTTTGCGACGGAGCATTCACAAAAAAATTGACTAGAAAAGGGATATTAGCAATCCCGCTGATGCAAAGGATCGCCATGAGAGGTGCCAAGACCTTGGTGAAGACCCATGGCACTGTAGCGAAACCAAATGGCAGAGCCACAAACTGGAAATGCCTTGAACCCACCACGAAACAAAGAAAACATCCCTGCCATCTATGGTGGAAAGAAATTGACCTTGTTCCTGAGCCGCAATTACCAACTGGAGAGACTCCATGTGGAATCTGGTAACCCTCACATAACGGTAGAGCTCCTTGAGTTCCAAAACAAGTCTGACTTAACCGTCTTTTTTAGGAAAAATAAAAAGGGTGGAATAAAAACCCCGGAAACGCTCGGGCTCAGGGACCTTCATAATTACCCCTTGAAGAGAGAGGTCATGGGTTGCTTGAAAAAAAGACGATGCCTGTGCAAGGGAGGCGGGTGGGGAAGAAAGAAAAAAACAATCTGAGGGAATGGATACAAAGTTGTATCCTGATGAAACGACATGCCGAAACCAGACGTCATTGACCTGGACCTGCCAGAGCTCCTGGAACAGGAGGAGGTGCCCCCACGCGGGGGTGAATCCCTCAGGCCAAGGGAGTCTTGGCGGAAGGGCGTTTTGACACTTTAGAGCAAAATTGCCAAGAAGATGGTTTAGCTTGCTTGGCGCTTGGCCGTTTGGACACTGCCCTGAAGAAAGAGGGCATGGAGAAACTGGGGTCCTTTTTCCCTGCAGGCCTATAGGAGAGTTCCCGAAAGGACTAAATTAAAAAATTTTATTATGTGACTGCTGCCACACAGGACAATTATGAGGGAGGAGGGAACTGTGACCACCCATAGCCTTTGAAATTATTTTGTCCAGACTCTTCCTTAAAAGTCTGCTACTCAAAAAAGTGAGACCAGTAAGAGTCTTTTTAAAGGCTGAAACAGCTGACCAAGACTTTAACCACAAGGAGCAACTGTATTAGCAGATGCTCTAGAAGCCAGATGAGCCGATTCAAGTGAGGTCTCACAAAGGAACTTGGTGGCATACATGAGCTGAGACGTGAGTTCCAACAGTTCTTCTGTAGAAGCACCAGATGATAGCCCCTACTGCAGCTGTTTGGTCCAGAGTGTGCAGGCTTTGCTGACCCATGAGGGAGCAAAGGCAGGCTACAGGGCTTCAGAAAAAAAAATACAAGGTGCCATATCACAAAACTTTTTAAAACTTCACAACACTTTATTTAAGCCGTTCCTTTAAAATTCGTAAGTCATACAACTTTTTCAATAGTGCAGTTTTCATTCGTACAAGGAGAAAATAGGAGGATACCTGACGTGCATTACTGCATCCTTTTTAGTTAGAGTCCAACATTTTTCTTCCCTAAACAGGGATGAGTGAGGAGACGCCTGGAGATCGGGCCATCCGCGTCTTACTGGAGATGCGGGGGGGATCACCATCACGTGGCGAACCCTGAAAGATGAGATGTTCTGAAAAGGAGAGGAAAGAAATAAAACAAAAATAAAAAATGCAGCAGAGCAGTGTCTGCTTCCTACAGGAACACTAAGCTTAAACTGAGTAGCCTGCAGGGCTGTGGAGTCGGCAAGCCAAAGCCCCGACTCAGACTCCTCAATTTCCCAAACCTCCGACTTTGACTCCTGACTGCCTCATACATGGCAACATCAGGTTTTTTTTATCACCTTATGATCCAATAATCAATCTATTTAGGTAGAACATACATTGACAAACAAAATGGTAACAATGTTTTGATCTTTTGACTTTCAGACTCCATATCTTACCATCCACTACAGCTTTGAATGTGATTCTACCATCATTTTATAGACAGTCATCTTACCTATCTTATGCATAAATTTGACTTGCAAGTATTTAGCATCTGCTTAGTTCTGCAGATTCTTCTCATGTAACTGCATTGTTACTGTTTTGCTCCTAAAAATCAAAATGTTAATTTTTATTATTTTGTTAGTATTTGGTAAACCCACCTTTTGGTTTTCAACAATGCCTGAATCCTTCTGGGTTCTGGATCAGATTCAAACATGTCTTGACCAAAATCTGGTCCCTGGTCTCTTCTACACATTCCCAATGTTGGTGCATTCTGGACTTGGATACGAATACAGCTTTTTCTTCAACTCTGTCCACAAATGTTCAATTGGGTTGAGGTCTGGAGACTATGAAGGCCAATACAGCATCTCTACTTCATTGTCATTGAAACATTCCTTCTCCAACCTTGATGTATGCTTCAGGTCACTGTCCTGCTGAAACACTTTGGGCAACATGTCCCATTAGGGCTGCACCATTTTTGGGTGTATTTTGCACCAAAAAGCTATTGACACCGTATTCTCCATTTAAGTGAACTGTCGTACACCAAAACTAGGCGCATTTTATGCCAGGCATGACACTTTTGAATGCGCCTAAAGTAGGCGCATCAAATATGCTAGCAATGATATGCTATGTGCCTTTTTTTTGGTATGCACCTAAATTAGGTGCATTTAATATGCTATACAAGGCATACCACACACCAGATTTTTGACAGGTTTATTTATTCAGGCGCATTATACACTCATTTAATGCGTCTTAAAACTGCCGTGGAAGTGCCTCTTTTCAGACATGTCGCTCTATGTTGTCCTTTTCCCTATGTTGTCCATA
>JAODAL010051787.1:0-26453 GCA_025379985.1 Phyllomedusa bahiana | reverse complement strand
TTTTACAGGGTCAAAATGCCCAAGTAATGAGTGGAAAATCAACCTGCCAGGCAACGTCAGCGCCAGCAGGAAAAAAGCAGTGGGGGCCAAGATCTACAAAAATCAAAGAACGCACCCCTTCTACCCATACTACCCAAATATTATGACGAACTTTTTCTGCTAAATGCTGATACATATGAGCCCCCCCCCAAAAGCAGGAAAGGTTTTGTCGCGTAATTTTTCAAAAAAATTTGTCTAAAAAACCCCTTTAAATACAGTTGATTTATTGTGGGGTATAGTTCTCTGCGCCAAAGAGTACTTTTTTCACTTCAGGGGGAAAAATTTTTTGAAATACGTTGTTTTTCTGTAGTTACAATTAATTAAACAGAATTTGTTTTTTTGAAAATTTTTTATAAAACAGGTTTTCAGCAGAGAGGGGAGGCGTTTGCATGGGTGGGCAATGGAAAAAATGTTCTGGAGCAGGCCGATCGCAGCAAGTAAAGGGGTCGCGCGGGTGACTCGGTAAGGGCCCAGAGTACCGTGTTTTGGGGGCTTGTGTTGATCAGAAACCCCCAACAGTTCTTGTTTGGTTGATAGGTATCCACTTCCCAGAGACATCTAAAACCCCCAGCCAAAGTAGGGGGTTCGTCAGACAAAAACCTTTATTTGGGGCATGGCCGGGGAAAGTCATGGGTCCTCCCCTGTCTCAAGCCTTTTGTAACCTTCGCCAGAGAATCTATGTGCTGTGGCTCTGCCCCCTTATATTTGAGGACGGTATTAGGGACAGTGGCAGAAAAAGAGGTGGGGCAGGATCCGGCTTCTTGAGTAACAGGCAAGTAGTGATGGGAGATGACATGTGAGTTATGTTGGGGCAGTAGGCTTTTACAAAAAGACCATTGAGGGGGAAACAGTGAGGCAAAAAACCCAATGATGTAGACGATCGCACTTGGGAGCCCAAATGAAGCAGGGGATATTTCAAGTCGGTAGTGTGGTTTTAGGGATGAACCCTTTCTATCGTAATAACTATACTGGGGGAATTACTTTCCCTGCTGTGGGTTATTTGGGTTTGGAAAGGCAATCTTTAGTGCCGTTTTTTACAAAATTATAATCGACCAAGTAAATAGTAAAAATCCGTTTATTTAAAAATCTTCATTCAAATAAAAAACAGTCTGTCGACATATTGTTTCCTTTTCAATAATCTGAAAGCGTATCCACGGCAGTGAAAGACTGATTCCAAAAAAGCAGCCCAGTAGTGGGGCAGTATGGCAGGGGGCGTCACCCTCCAGGGAAGGAGTTTGGAAGACAAAATCCTTTTTCTAAACACGGTAGGTGATTACGGACTTACTTATTATAGGAGATTAATTGTCATTATTAATTAGTAACTGTCTGACAACATTAAAAACATTTAAAAAATAACGAATTTCAGGACACATACGTTTATCACTTTTATAGAAAAATATTCATGTTAAGGTTCTCATTTAATACCCTTGGGGTTGAGTGTATCTAACTTAAAAATCCACATTGCTCTCTGCTCAAGAGTGTTCTTTCTAGTGATTGTACTTTAAGGATAGACTGTTCTAAAATTACACCATCGGAGTTCTGACACTCCGTGGTTGTCTCTCATGAAAATGACGGGCAAACCGAGCTCTCTCCAAATTTTTTATTGTCATTGTCTCACTTTTTGTCTATTTTTTTCTGGTTCGTACGTATTGATTTTCGATGTTCATTAATTATGATTTTAACTTTGCGGGTTGTCTGCCACACATATCCCAGCCACAAGGGCCTTCAAAAAATTAAATGACATTTTGCTATTGCAAGTATGCATACCTCTAATGTTGATTTGTGTCCTTCTTGTGGGTATGTGTGATATATGGACCACGTATAATGGAATGGCAATTTTGACAATTCATACACGGAAATGTCCCTTCTTTTTTTGTTGTTATACTCATAGTTTGTTTTTTATCACCTTATGTCTTTTCTAATAAGCATATTCCCCAAGATTTTAGCCTTTCGATAAATAAATCTCGGCGGTGTTTTAAACAAGTAACCGAATTTGGGATCAGTGGACAGAGCGGCCAGTTATTTTTATATAATATATTCGATATTTTTACATTAGACATCCGATACTCACTAAGAATGAGAATCTATCAGTTGTTCTTACCTTATTATTAGTTTGTAACTTGACTCATCTCTATACCATGGCCAAACATACTGCCCCATATTTTCCAATTTGTTCTATCATATCCTCTTTGTGTGAATTTTTTAACTTATCTTTTTCATCTGTTCATATATGATGATGTGTCAGAGCAAATACGTCTAGCCCTGGACAAACTGATTTTTTGGTATGCCATTGAATATACTAGGGCATGGTGACTTGTTTTAATTTAAAATATTGTTTTTTTCCATAGGTTTGGAGTACACAGTACGGTTTTTTATGTACTTCATGTTTTTGTATCTCAACGTCCAATAATGAACAACATGTTCATTAATGGTAGCTGAGAACCGAATTAACGAATGGCAAGTATTAAGCTGTCAATGAAATATTAAGTAGTTCACCAGTGCCTTCCATAGCAACAGGGATATCATCCACACTAATCTAAGCCATAATTCGACATGTGGTGGGATGGGAGTGATGGAAAGGGACATAGGTTTTTTTTTTAAAAAACATCATATAGAGGTTAGCGAACCCGGGGCTTGCAGGCGAGCCCATAGAGGTGTCTTGTTGCTGTATGAAAAATTGTGCGACAAAACTAAAATAGTTCTTAGTCAAAAATTATGTCCTAACAATGACATAAATCAATTGACTCTGCTGGTTAGTTAAGGACGCGTCCTCAATAGTGTTGTTTCTCACTGATTCTAGTCCCTTCTCAAGTGGAAAGTTTGTATATAAAGATTTTATGGTCTAGGGTGGACTAAATAGGTAAACATCTTTACAATCCAAGTTTTTTTTTAATTTTTAACAATTCTGTGGTATTCTTGTTAGAGAACGTTGATCTCGTTTGACATATTTTTGCAAAAATTGGCTCACATATATAGCAATTTTTTTCAAATTTTTTGCATACTTGCAATAGCAAAAATGTCATTTATTTTTTTTGAAGTGCCTTGTGGCTTGGGATATGTGGGGCAGAACCACCCGCAATGTTTAAAATCAGAATTAATGAAATCATCGTTTCAGCCATACTTACGTTTCCAGAAAACAAATAGCAAAATTAAGTGATGACAATGACAATAAAAAATTTGGAGAGAGCTCGGTTTGCCGTCATTTTCGATTGAGCGACGCCCACGGAGTTGTCAGAACTGCCGATGGTGTATTTTAGAACAGGTCTATTCCTTAGAAGGTACATTCAATAGAAAGAACCACTCTTGCGCAGAGAAGCAATTGTGGATATTTAAGGCTGATTTACACTCAACCCCAAGGGATTAATTGAGAACCGTAACATGAATTATTTTTTCTAATAAAAGTTGATAAACGTATGTCTGAAATCGTTTGTTTTTGAAAATGTTTTTAATGTTGTCAGGACAGTTACTAATTATTAATGAAATTAATCACCTACCTGTGCTTGAGAAAGGAGGAGGTTTTGTCTTACGAAACGTCGCCTTCACTGGAGGGTGACGCCACTCTGTCCAATACTGCCTCTCACCTAGCTAATGCGGCGGCATTGAGATTTTGAGCTGGATCGAGTTCTTTCACAAAGCTTCGTGGATACTGATGTTGCAGATTTTTTGGTAAAAGGAAATACAAGTATGTCTGACGGACTAAGTTTTTACTTGAATGAAGACTTTGAATAAACGTGAGTTTTTACTATTTACTTTGGTCGGATTGATATATGTTTGATGAACCATCCTATCGACAAAAGTTGAAATCAGCGCGGTTTTTACGTTTATCGGAATTTTCCGATGATGCGATAGTTTATGTGAACATATTATAGATAATCATTATCAGGTTTACTATCATGTCTTTTTCGGCGTTTCCTGTCATTTTGGCACCCAGCCAATTAGCTCAGAGCATAGAGGGGGGTGAGGAGGATGTACAACGTCATCACTGGGCGGTGTATGGGTCTCATTGGCTGCAAAAATCACATGACCTCGTTTTACGTATGCGACTCCATTTCCTGATCAGCCCCATTCGTTCCCTATCTCACTACAGAGCAACACTTCTCGCTGTGTGTGTCCTGATAGCTTTTTTTCAAAGCTCAGAGAGACAGTTTTACATCTTTTTTATACAGAAATCCATCCTTGTTAGAGTAGCTGTGAAGCTTAGGAGATAGCCAGTTTAGTGAATTTTATTTTTTACTTAGCTACAGAGTTGGAAATAGAGCTGCGGGGGGAAAAACAGGGGTGGGTATTCTAAAGCACAGGCTGTCCTGTGAAGTGACACTCAAATAGCCATGTTTTTACTACTTTTTGGCCAGCAGACCTTCTAACTGAGGTGAAAGTGTCCCTTTTGTTGTTGTTTGCAGTTCTATTGCACTCCGTGCATGTCAGTTTTGCGCAAATCTCGCACTTGTACGCAAATGGGGTTACAGATATTTTATTGTGACTGGTGCCTGTTCTCCCTGTTCCCAGCATTGGCAGAACACCATATCTAATCCATATAACATTTGAAGAGTTCTATTGCACTCCGTGCTCGTCAGTTTTGCGCAAATAGCGCACTTGTACGCTAATTTGATTACAAATATTTTATTTTAACTTTTGCCTGTTGTCAGAGTTGTAAAACTGCCATATCTCATCCGTATAACTTAGTTATACATTGCACTCTTTGCATCTCAGTTTATCACAAATAGCCCCCTTGTATGCTGATTTGGTTACAAATATTTTATTGTAACTGGTGCCTGTTCTCATATCTAATTCATCCATATCTAATTAATATAACTGTTAAATAGTTTGATTGCACTTCATGCGTCTCAGTTTGGTGCAAATAGCGCACTTGTACGATAGTTTGTTGAAAACTATCAATTGCTAGTCCTACTGGGCAGTTGTAAATCTCAGGGACTGAAAGAAGAACACTGTTGATTTGGTGTTATGGTTCTTCCACCGGTCCACATTTCACAGATATTCAATAGAAACAATTCTGTTTCTAATCCTAGTTGGCCGTTGGAAATTAGAGGGATTTAAGAATACCTGTGATTTTTATCTTTCTGAACATGGAGCGATCTACAGCTGGTAAGCGAGCAAAGAATGGTGTAGGACATGGAGATAGAGGTACCAGAGAAGGTGCTCCTTCCAGATCTGGCGACAACACGCAAGCCAGCGGATCGTCGGTTGCAGGACCGTCAGGCCGGTCATCGCTGGGTCGGTTCCCTGTGAATCTCAGTAACGAACAGCGTCGCCAATCTGTTCTTCAGTGGTTAATGCAACCTGCATCCAGCAGTTTTACCTCCTCGTCCTCCCTGTCACGACCACAAATGTCGTCAGCATCCATCCAACATGAAGCGAAGGCAGCCCAAATGTCAACTCATGTACTGTGGATAATCCATTTTCTGAAGTCCTCTTTGTTGACTCTATGTGGTCGTGGTCTGAAGGCATTTCAAAAGATAAATAGTCCAATGAGTATGATTTTGTCTGTCCTGATGCCATATCACTGATGCCATCAGAGGAGGAGGAGAAGCCGGTCAGTTGGCACAAATCCTGAGTGGTTGGCAATGCCTTGCAGTGCCTATGGCTTGTAGCCCGCAGATCCAGGATGTAGAATATCAGTACGAGGAAGTCCCCTGTGATGAGGATGATGATGACATTGTGGATCCAACGTGGTCTTTTTCCCAGAATTTGCTTGCGAGCGCTTCCTCAGTGGACGAGGAGGACGATGATGGGGTAGTGTCAATACAGGTCCAGCCTCAAAAAGGGAGAGGGCGATCGCACAAATCTGCAGAGATTATTCCACCAGCCATGATCAGCGGTGGCAGCAGCAACACCGCTTCTCGCTTATCGCCGTCAAAAAGGTCCAGGACATCTGAAGCCTGGGACTTTTTGATCAAGCCTCAGATTCGTACAGCGATGTCATATGCTGCCTTTTCCATAAATGCATCAGTAGAGGGAAGAATCTTAAGTGTTTAACCGCATCCAACATGTCTAGTCACATGCATCAAATTCATGAGTTGAAATGGAGGGAACACTTGGCGAAAAAAGGCAATATCGGTCCTGGGCTTCCAACCACTGTCACACCCTTTGTCTCCGCCTCCTCCACAACTTCCAAGACCAAGCGCTCCTCTGCTACCCATTTCCCTTAGCGTCATGAGCAAAGATTAGTCTCCGCTTCAGCCTCCACCATCGCCCGAGTACCACCAGCACCAGCAGAGATCCAGCCTACACCTTCTCTTTCCACCAGTTTGATCTGCATGCTGTACAGCGGCCAGTCTAGCAGCCAACCTTCTATCTACCATGTTTGGGAGCAGAAGAAACACTTTAACCCAAACCATCCCAAAGCCAAAAGCCTGAATGTTGGTATTGCCAGGCATCGGCCTTGGAAATGTTGCCTTTCCCTCTGGTGGACACAGATGGGTTCCACCACGTCATGGCCCTTGCCTGCCCCCAATACCAGATACTGAGCATGCATTTCTTTTCCTGAAAAGCCGACCCTGCCCTGGCCAGCCACGTCGTCTAAAATCTCCAGCGCGTTGTCTGTATCTGTGTCCGGCAAAGTCCATCTCACCACCGATACATGGACTAGTAAGCACGGTCAAGGCCGCTATATCTCTGTGACAGCTCACTGGGTGAGCTGGGTGGATGTCTCTGGTAATGATGGTGGCTGTCAGGCTCGGGGCACGCTCTTCAAAAGCACAGGGATGATGCAGGGTTCTTTCCTCCACGGTCCACGGATAGCATCACATGCCCAGAGAAACCAGGCCGTGTTGAAATTAATCTGTCTTGGAGACTGTCAACACACAGGTTAGGAGCTGTGGATGGCGAGTGGTGGCTGGGTGTCAAGAACCTTGTGCCAGGAAAAGTGGTGTGCGATAAAAGGCGAAACCTCCGGGCCGCCCTTAAAATCAGTAGGCTGGAGCGCATCCCTTGCCTGGCACACTTCATGAACCACGTCGTCCAGAAATTTCTAAAGCACTACCCGTTTCTCGACTGCCTGCTGAGGAAGGCTCGAGGTCTAAGCTCACAGTTCCACCGTTCGCACCCTGCTTCGTCACGGCTGGCTGCTTTACAGCATCATCTTGGCCTCCCCGTCAACCGTCTCATTGTTGACATGGCAACACACTGGAATTTCACCCTCCACATGCTCCAGCGATTGTGGCAGCAGTGCAATGCCATTACACAGTACAAAGTGACACATGGCCTGACAAGCAGCAGTGCGGACCTCGGGGTGTTGAGCCCCCGAGAGTGGAGGAAGGTGAAAGAGCTCTGCATCATCCTTGCAAGTTTTGAAGAAGCCACCAAAATGGTCAGTGCGGACGATGCCCTTGTCAGCATGAGCATTGTGGTGATCTTAGTTCTGGAACAAGTGTTGGACACTCTGAAACAGCAGTTCCCACCAACGACAGAGGAGGAGGCGTACACAGATGCAGACACAGAGCATTACTCTCCTTCGGATCCAGAAGGCTCGACAGTTTCACAACTTTATCGGTCTTCATTAGGCGGTGGTTTGGGGTCCAAGGCTGGTGCAGGGTGGTGCTTGAGCTCTCGAGGTACAGTGTCTGAGGAAAGTCAGGGCTGTGTTGATGCTGAGGAGGAGGAAGCGAAGGAGGATGAGGCATGGCTGGACACTGATGGTACCGATGTCCCTGCCTTGAAAAGAGATTGGCACGGATTTGAGGCGGAGGAGGATGACGAGAAAGATGAGTTTACTAGTGCCCCTCGACCCAGAGGCTTTGGAAATCAAGGCTCCATCTCTCACATGAGCAGATATTCCATTGAAAAATTCTATTTCTAATCCTATTTGTTAGTTGCAAATCATAGGGATATAAGTACACTTGTGATTTGCAGTCTTTGGAGTACAGTTCTTCAATAAGAGACTGTGAACAAATCTTGACCTTTTTAATATTTATCCTTTTGAACATGGAGCGAACTAAAGGTGGTAAGTGAACAAGGAGGGGCAAGGACATGAAGCTAGAGGTACGAGACAAGGTGCTCCTTCCAGCGCTCCGGACAACACATATGTGAGCACATTGTCAGTTGCAGGACCGTCAGGCCTGTCATCGCTTGGTCGATTCCCTATAACTCTCAGGAC
Source organism: Phyllomedusa bahiana (assembly GCA_025379985.1). Classification (NCBI taxonomy): domain Eukaryota; kingdom Metazoa; phylum Chordata; class Amphibia; order Anura; family Hylidae; genus Phyllomedusa; species Phyllomedusa bahiana. The sequence continues at coordinate 18,301 of JAODAL010051787.1, read as the reverse complement.
TGAAGGGCAAAGAAAATCTGTTCTTCAGTGGTTAACACAACCTGTATCTAGGGGTTTTACCTCCTCGTCCTCTCAGTCAAGGCCACAAATGTCGTCATCATCATCATTGTCATCATCAGTTCAACCTGAAGCAAACACACCCCAAATGTCACCAAATATATAGACCACTGTAGATAATCCATATTCTGAAGATGTCTTTGCTTACACAATGCGGTTGCGGTCAGAAGGCATTTCAAAAGATCAAGACGCCAAAGGGGATAATTTTCTCTGCTCTGACACCTAATTGCTCATACCCTCAGAGGTGGAGAAGTAAGCTGGTTCGTTGGTAGAAATATCAAGCGGTTAGCAGTGCCTCGCAGTGCCTGTGGCTTCTAGCCCGCAGCTTGAGGATGTAGACTGTCAGGAACAGGAATTCACCTGTGATGATGATGATGACATTGCAGATCCAACGTGGTCTTTTCAGCAGCAGCTAGCGAGTGCATCATCAGTGGGTAGTGTCAGTGCGGGTCCGTCCTGAGAAAGGGAGAGGGCGGCCGCACAAGTCCGCTGACATTACTCTGCCAGCCGTGGTCAGTGGTGGCAGCGGGAACACCGCTACTACGTTTTTACATTTAAAGAGGTCCATGACCTTTGAAGCCTGGGCCTTTTTCGATCAAGCCTCAGATTCGTCGAGTGACGTCATATGCCGGATTTCCTTTCAACCTGTCAGTAGAGGAAATAATATAAAGAGTTTCAGCACCACCAGCATGAACAGGGACATGCATGTAAAGCATGAATTGCTTTGAAAGAGTAACTTGGAGAAAAAAGGCCACACAAGTCCTGGGCTTCCAATCATTGTGACCTCTTATGCCTCCTCTTCCTCCGCCACTTCCAAGTCCAAGCGGTCCTCTGCTGCCAATGTGCCGGAGCAACACGAGCAAGCACCATACCCAGTCCCAGACACTGTTGGCCGATTACCACCACCAGCAGCACAGCCTACCTCTTCTCCTTCCACCAATCTGACCTGCACGTCGTACAGCAGACAGTCTTCTATGTACCAGGTGTGGGAGCAGAAGAAACACTTTCACCTCGACCATCCCAAAGCCAAAAGCCTGAATGTCAGCATTGCCAGGCTGTTGGCCTTAGAAATGTTGCCTTTGGGCCTAGTGGACACAGATGGGTTCCACCACGTCATGGCCCTGGCATGCCCCCACTATCAGGTGCCAAGCAGGCATTTCTTTGCCAGAAAAGCTGTCCCTGCCCTGGTCAGCCACATTGCAGAAAAGATCGCCAGTGCATTGGCTGCATCTGTGTCCACCAAAGTCTATCTCACTACAGACACATGGACTAGTAAGCATGGTCAAGGGTGTTACATCTCACTGACTGCTCACTGGGTTTGGTGGATGACAGTGCCTCTGGTGATGGGTCTCGGCCAACTCTCTTCCACTCTGCAGGGATAGTGCAGAGTCCAGATCCTCAACCTCCACGGGTAGCATCACGTGCCAAGAGATACCAGGCCATTCTGAAATTAATCTTGTTCTTGGAGACCGTGAACACACAGGTCAAGAGCTGTTGTCGGCTCTGCGCACTCGGACTGACCAGTGGCTGGGTGCTAAAAATCTGGCTCCAGACATTAGAAATATCAAAATGTTGTGAAAATTTGGAAACAATTGCCCTTTTCAAAGCAACAACATTTTTTTGCCTGGACCCCCTTAAGTGCTAAAACCTATTTTGGAAAACTCTTTATATAGCCATGGGTTTAGCGAGTATATCCAACTCACAGGTGTTTCACAGATTTTTTTAGCAGTGGACCAAAAAATTATAAAGATAATATTTTTTCCAATAATATGCAATTTTAGCTGATTTTTTTTTTTTTTTAAGTACAGAGGCAGATGCGATGTTGACCATGATTTTGTACTTTATTGTATTTTGTCTTGCACTGGTCTGAACACTACTCTATCTTACTCCTTGCTGTGTTAATTGAATTTAGTCTTCCCCATCTATTTCTCCTGCTGACTTTGTTTTAGGATGGAGACAGTTAAAGCTATTAGTGATTGACAATTCTCAAAATTTTCATGGCTATTGAAAACTGGGAATGCTCCACTAACCCCAAATCTCTTCAGCGTTTTCCCATTACATAGCTAAGCTGTTGATGGATCTCTGTGTTTCTAGTCTGTGTTTCTGTCTTTGTTTCTAGGCCTCTGTCTTATGTTTTGGCCTTCCTGTCCATTTTGTTCAATCGCTACGTTCCATACCTGGCACGCCTACTGGCCCCTTGCATTTTTGTACTCTGTCTATTTATTGCCCATGTGGGTGCTTCTAATCTGTTCGGGTCAGCTGCCACTGCCGGAGACTGCTCTGAGATCACACCTGAAGGTCATCATGGGTAAGTCAACTTAGTCACGCCCCCTCGGAGTAAGCCCGGTAGTTGTATAGTGGGTCCACTATGCATCGTAAAACATTACACCTTATATAAATTATTATAACAAACCTTATTATTAGAAAAAGGTTTATCATTTTGTCTGAACAACAAAACAAACACTTATTATCTCTTTTACTTCCCTTGAAAACTAATACTGCAAAAAGGCATTTTTCTATTCAACTAAATGACACACAGGGCAGGAAGTCGCCAACAATGTCTTTCTTTTCTGCTAATAGATTGGCAGGAGTTTCTATGTTATGTCTGTCTTCTGCTGTGTTTATTTGGCGTGGATGTATAGTAGCTGTGCAGTATATTTGCATTTTAGCTCAACTGGCTTAGTGTTTGTGTAGTTCCCTCTACAATCCTCACATGGAGTCTCTGGGTGCTTTCTTTATTAGAGTCAGTTGCAGCTTACTGACATTTTTGAGGGATAACTTTAAGGTCAGTTTCAGGAATAGAAGTTCTTGTGTGCAGGGAGAGCCACATAGTTAGGTTTATTAGAATATTTAGGGACAGTTAGCATCAATTATCACTTTTAGGGTGCTTTCATTCAGTACATTTTTGGTGTGTTTTTGATGCATTTTTAATGCGTTTTTTGTGCAGGATGGCACAGCAATTAATGCTGTACATTACTGCACAAAAAAACAGCATTAAAAAATTCATAAAAAATGCACCAAAAACGCACTGTATGAAAGCACCCTTACGATGTTGCTTCTTGATTAAACTCACACGTGGAATCTATACCAACTGCGCACCTGTCATCATACATGTAATGAGTCGGGATAGGGGATCCACTGGACAGCCACAAGCAGTGGTACATACCACACCAGGAAGCGGAATCTAATTGGTCCTGGTCGCTACTCCTGACGTGGCTGGCTTGCAGAGGCGGCCAAGATGCAACACAGTACTGAATCGCTAGGCGAGCTAGTAGTCGGAGTCAAGCCAGAAGGTCGGGGCAGGCAGCGAAGGTTCGAGGTAAAACGACGGCAGCGGACGGGTCTGGTACATGGATTCTACAAACCGGAGCAAAATAAGGCTTTCTCTCATAAGCAAAGGGCACTATGGATTCAGTATTGAAGGTGGAGCCCTTATATAGGGTCAGCGACCAGCAAAAACCAATTGCAGGCGCGCTGGCCCTTTAAATATGAGAAGACCAGCGGCGCGCGCCCCAGGGAGCAAGGCCGCGCGCACCAGCCGGCCAGACTGACATGGAAGAGCAGGAGAGCGGCATGGTAAGTGGATGCGCCGTAGGGGGCGGGTGCGCCCGCGGCCAGACATGCGGACCATGGCCCTGCTTGCCCCGGGCGCAGGAGAGGATGCAGGGGAACGAGTGTACCCGCTGCCCGAACTACAGGTTGCAGCGCCACTTGTGACAATACACCTGTTCTCAATTTTCAGAATCATCTAGTGGTGAGTCTTTGGTGCTTGGGATTGAAACACTCTTAATATAGTTATTTCTGGGGACTGCTGTTGCACCCCCTGTTTGGTTGCATTGTGGTTGGGAGTAGTGTTGAGCGATTATTATCGACAAAGTTGAAATCGGCACAGTTTTTATGTTGATCGAAATTTTTAGATCATGCGATAATTTAGGTTTAAATCTGTGCATCATCTATTAAGATAGCGCCATTTTCATCGCTTCCTGTCATTTTGGCGGCCAGCAAATCAGCTTACAGAATAGAGCAGGGTGAGCTGTGTGTGCGACGTCATGACTGGGATGGATATGGTTGCGATTGGGTGGAAATATCAATTGACCTCGTTTTACATAGAACAGCCCTTCCTGTTCAGCCTCAGTGTCTCTCAGCATCTCATAGCAGTAGGACGTGCGCTCTGCCTGTGTCCAAACAGCTCAGCGAAATTATTCTATTTCTTCACAGAGAAAGCTCTACTGTTAGCTGTGATCCTTACAACTTAGTTAGATTTGAAGATTTTATGTAGTTAGGTAGAGAATTTTAAAGGAGCATTTACCGCTGTAAAGTCACGGGGGAGAGCGGGGGGAGGCCCCTACGGGCGAACACAGACAAGCTCTATAAAGAATACTGGATAAAGTCCACCAAGACTTAGTGTAGATATTGCACTGCAATAGCTTTAAAATTAACAGTTTGCTATTGAAATATTTCCTGGATATTGGCAGCCTGAACTTATATTAGGATACACATCTTTTTCTAGTGACTGCAGGTCTCTTTGTTAGGTGCAAAACTCCACTTTTATTATCAGTATACATTTCAGATAGGTGTTCATTTTCAATTTTGCCCATTCCACTTTTCTTGATATATCCACCTTGCAGTTAAATTAGAATCCAGCAATTTTGTAGTCAGCACAGGTTGTTTGTTGCCAAAAAATACCTTGTATTATCCGAATACATTACAGATACGTGTTTTTTGCACTTTTGCCCAGTCCAGATTTGTTTATAGAGACACCTTGCAGTTAAATTTGAATTCAGCAATTTTATAGTCACCACAGGTGAATTGCTAGGTGCCAAAAAATACCTTGTATTATCCGAATACATTACAGATACGTGTTTTTTGACTTTGGCGCACTACAGCTTTGTTCATTGAGGCACCTTGCACAAAAAATTGAATACAGCAATTTTATAGTCACCACAGGTGAATTGAAAGGTGCCAAAATACCTTGTATTATCCGAATACATTACAGATACGTTTTTTTTCACTTTGGCGCAGGCCAGCTTTGTTGATAGATCTACTTTGCAGTTAAATGTGAATACAGCAATTTTGTTTTGATTTGAGGGATTTGAGAATAGCTGTGATTTGCCGTCTTTTAATAAGAGACTTTCCAAAACTCTTCCATACCTTCTCAAATTTTTATCTTTCTGAACATGGAGCGAAATGCAGGTGGTAAGCGAGCAAAGAGGGGGGTAGGACATGGAGGTAGAGGTACGAGAGGTGCTCCTTCCAGTGCTGGCGACAACCCTGTATTGAGACAACCCATTTAATACAATTAACAAAAGAGAAACAAAGACATGGTGGGACTCCATCCTATTTTAAAAATGTGTTTTCTAGAATTAAACTACTAAAAAACTTGCATGTACAAAATAGCTGGTAAAAAAATTCCTCTGAATTGTACAAGGGAGGTACAGGAAAACTTGACCAGATGTAGGTTATTCAGAGGACATGGAGTATGGAGCACGGACAGAGAACAAAGTACAGAGACAATTTCCTCCAGCACGTTGAGTAAAATGAGAAAAAGAATGCCAAAAAAAGGGCACCTGGGTGGAACAGGAGCGTTAACCACCAGTATTTCCAAGTGAAGCTCAATTGGTCCGCACTCATACGCTACCCAGGTCTTGACTGTGTACTGAGGAAGGCTGGAGTTCTTACCTCACACCTCCTCTTCCGCACTCTGCTTCAGCATGACAGTTTTCATGCTGCGTCATCAGGGCATTTTAACCTGCGTGTTAATAGGTTACGAACGCCAGCCTGGGCTCTCACCGCACCCACTGTAACTCCGGCCCTGGGTCATGCTGTGGCACAGGACAGGTATAGTCAATGTCCAGTGAAACTAAAATGGTGGTTGAAAGACTCCTTTTTGCGGCACTTTTTAAATCTGGGGGTCATGCAGGTTTGGGGCTCAGCTGTAGCCCTGGACAGGTATAGTCAATGTCCAGTGAAACAAAAATGGGGGTTAAAAGACTCCTATTTCCGGCACTTTTTAATCGGGGGGTCAAAAGGGTTTAAGGGTCAACTGGGGTACAAAACGGTAGGGTCAAGTCAATAAATAAAATGGTGGTTAAAAGACCCCTTTTTTGCGGCATTTTTTAAATCGGGGGGTCTGCAGGTTGGGGCTCATGCTGCATTCCCAAAAGGGGGGATATTCAATGTCCAGTTAAAAGTAAATGATGGTTCAAATCAACTCCTTCCGGCTTTTTTTAAATTTTGTGGTCATGAGGTTTAAGGGGTCATGCTGGGGAAAAAGCGGATGTGAAAGGGTCTGGTTTTTTTTTTTTCTGTGGCTTTTAAACCTAACTGTTCCCAAAAAATGTGCACGTTCCATTTGACTGTTGTGGTTTTTAATTCCAGCTTCCCAGCCCTTTTTGGGGTCACGATCATAATCTATATCCCCCCACAAATCTTGTCGATGGATGGTGGTATCGACCTCGACCGATGTCGATGGCCAACTAATCGCTCACCTAGTTGGGAGCCCAAACATTTAAATAGAAAGAAAATGTTTTCAAAGAAAACCTAAAAACTGTATCAGTTAACCTGAGCCCCAAAGAAAACAAAATGCTGGAAAATATTAGAGACAATAAAAAGATCATTATATAAGGTCCCATTTTTTACGGGGAACTGATATAATTATTCAAACAATACAATGGAAACAATAGAGACAGCAACTGGTACAAGGGAAAAGGACCCTCCCCCACGAATTTAAAATCAAAAGAGAAACCCACCAATGGGAAGAGCCCAAAACCTGGACCTATATGATGACCAAAATTTAAAGTTTTTTAAAAATTCTGTAAATAAAAATCACAGAAAATGGTGCTTTCTCTTTTAAAATTGGAGCAGCCCCCACCACTGTGCAATTTTGACAAGATCTGATAAGTAAAGATCATGCACCATAGAAACAGCTAGTAGTTCATATTCCCTTTAGATTTTTAATATATATATAATATATATATAATATTTTTTTTAAAAAAATTATATTAAAAATTTATATAAATTTTAAAAAATATATATATATTTTTTAAGGGGGGGTAAGCTCGGGGGTACAGCAATCCCGGCAAATGGAACCGACACCTTTGTAAAAAAGCACGGTTTTCCCCCCCCGGTTTTAAATTTGTGCAGATGGCGCCCAAAAAACGTATGCCATAAAAATAAACAAAAAAATAAACCCCCTGCCGTTCCGAGCGCAAACTAAACAAATTAGTCCTTACTCAGCTTTAGCTTGGGAATTGGGGTTGTCTCTGGGCCTACTTCCGGGCCCGTAACTCCGAACACCCCTTCAGTGAAGCTGCCCTTTACCCCAGACGAAACCCTGGCACGGGAACCGGGGGACAGCCCCCCACCCAACTTTTTTGACTCTCCCGGGTAAAAAGCCGGCCCCGGACAAAGCGTGTTTCCACACTAAACATTTTTGGTAAAAATTGCCAACCGCCTAATGCAGCTCCCAAAAAACTAAGTGGGCTTTACCTCACCGAGGCCGGGTCTCTCGGTACCTGTATTATTTCCCCCATCCCCTTGACGGAATTTGGGGGCCTGTATCCCCGTTTATCACCTTGCCCTTGGGGGCCCTTACATTCCCCCCCCTTGCTCAAACCTGTGGGAGGGACACTGTGCCTTCAAAAATGGACCCGTGAAAACGGTCCGCTTTTCCCTTGCTGAGATCCGGGGCGATGTTCCCATAAAATTTTGTAGTCCTTTAAGGCAAAAACCACCGGTAACCCTAGCATTTTTGCCTTTTTTCTGACCCTCCATTTTAAAAGTGTTCGGGACCCCAAAAATTTCGCCCAGAAATAGTACCTTTAAAGGACTAAAACCCCCATTTAAGACCCGGCACTCTCTCTCTATTATGGCAAATTTTTTTTCCGCCAACTTAAACTTCTGCTCAGGAACTACGGGTTTTTTCCCTTTAACTAACTGTACGGGACTCCCCTAGACCTTAGAGGCCCCCTGTACTATAAACCCCCTTTTAAAGGGGGTGAAATTTAAAACAGGCCTTTTACATAAACCTTTTTAATTTCGGAGGCTTTTTCACTTCCTCCATTTTATCCTTTTGGGACTTTCCCCCTTTTTTTAAAGGTTGTCAGGGGGCTGCATGTGGCAGTTTTTGGGGAAAAAACCTTTTGATAATATCCACGCCCCCTAGAAAACTCTAAACCTTTTTTTTTGAGACGGGGTTGGGCCCACTTTTTAATAGCCTCGATTTGCCTTTGTGGTTTAATAACCCCAGTCCAATATGTACCCCAAAAAGGGAGCCCCTCAACCGTCGCAACTTTTTGGGTTTCCCCGTCATACCACCCCCCGGAGGAGTCTAACACTCCCGGGGCCCTTTATTAATGTGACTCCCAGCCCCCGGGGCTAAAAAGACCACACTTTAATGGGCTGCTGCATATGCTCGGGGGGCTGTAGAATTTACCCAAAGTCTTGAAAAGTGGCGGGGGCCCCATGTAGGCCAAAAAGGGATATAGTACTGAAAAAGGGGCCATCAGGTGTAGAAAAATTTTTTTCTCTCGCCTCCTTGGTAAGTGGACCTCCAGAACCCTTTGGGTCGGTAAGGGGGGAAAAAATTTTGGGGGCCCAGACGTTCAATCAATTCGTCCCCCCCCTTGGCGGGAAGGGTGTCAACTTTGACACCTCATTCACCCCCGGGAAAGTCTTACAAAACCTGAAGGCCATCAGGTTAGGATGAGAAAGGGGGATTTTGACCAGCCACTTTTGACCTCTTATCCCAAAGGCTAACTTTTCTGTACCTCCTCTGAGATACCCTTTCCCTCTAGCTTCTGGCCACGATAGCCTCAGCCTCACCTTTTGGCCATGGCTGTCACAAACAGCTCAAAAAATTTTTGTCCTACCGGTAATTCTGAGAAGGTCTCTCAATTCCTCTCAGGAACTTTTTGCCCTCTTTACCTAAACGCTGACAATGACTGTGATAAACGACCCGGGAACTCATCGGGGACTTTCTTTTCCACCCCCTCTGTAAGAACCTCTCTGTCCTTCCCGGGGTTTTGAGTTTTATATGGTAAATTGTAAGGGGTTTCTTTCCCTGGGGTGGTTACCCCTTTTAAATTTTCCTTGCTTTTTCCCCCTGACCTCATAGGGACCTTTTCCACTTAGGAGGAAATTTCTCTCCACGGTCGGCACAAAACCCAAAACCCATCACCTGGTTTAAATACCTGACCCCCCCAGACCTATTTTAATTCTACCTGTGCTTCCTTTCTTGCTGATGGTTCTTTTTTGATTGAAAAACTGCCGTAATTCTTCTTGCATGTCCGTTGTGTCTATAACAGCGTGTGGGTTTGCTCCTGTTCCCAGGTTTCCCTTAACCCTGTCTAACAGCCCTCGGATGCCTACCCAAAATAGCTCAAATGGGAGAAACCCCCGGAGCCTGTGGGCCTCTCTGTGGAAAAAATTTAAATAAAATAAAGGTCCCAGCCTTTCCCTCTTTTTCACACCTTTCTAAGCATCCCTTTTTTGAGTTGGGGTTAAACCGCTGCCCGCCCCGCTCGGGAGGTAAGGGGTACGCAGTTGGGGAATATTCAGGGGCCTACATAGCTCTTTTTTAATTTTTTACATAAAGGGGATCCCCTGGTCTGTCAAAAAATCTTTAGGGGTGCCCTTCTGGGGGAACATCTGAAACAGCTCACGTGCGGCTTTGGTGACGTTTTTCTAAGCGGGATGGCTTCAGGAACGGGGGCGTAATCTGCAAAACTAAAGTCTGGGGACCTTTCAGACTTGGGAGGGGGCCTAATAGGTCCCGGGTTCCGCTCAAACGGACCTCAATGATGGGGAAGGGGGAAACCCGCGGGTTACAAATTTGGCCGGGGCATTAACTTTGACTCGGACGGCTGGCAGAAGCCCTATGGCCCTTTTAACCCTGGGCCCGAAAAATTCCACCGATAGTTCCCCCCGGGTTTTTTTTTACCCCCAGGGCCCCCCCCACATGGGGAAAGCCCGCCCAATACCCAGCGAACATGCGATGGGGCACCCCCGCTCTATGACTCAGTCGGATCTTTTTTACTCAAAATAGGGGTCTTTTTACTGCAAATGGGGGTCACCAACTCAGGTGAGGGCGGGTGGCGCCATTGATGACCTTACACTTTTAAAGGGATTCAGTAGTTAGGTCCCTTTTTTTCTTGTACCAAAAATTTTTCCCCGGGAATTTTCAAAAATTTTAGAAATCATCCAGGGGGGTTTCATCGAGTCCCCTGCCAGGGCCCCAGAGGAAAATACCCTATTCGGGGGGGCATTTTATGTGACTGGTTATACACATTTGACGGATGACGGGGCTTACCCCCTTTGCTTATTTTCCCACATGGTTTTTAGAACAGGGAAAATCCCGTCCTACAAAAACTTGGGGTGCAAGTTCTTGTCAAAAACCCACTTCATGGGTCCCGACCCACAGGAGTCTCCCCGTGACCAAGCCGTGGGATAGTCCTTTAAAGTCCCCTGAATACATATAACTCCCAACAGCGGGTCGGTTTTAGCTGCAGGGGACCAGACTGGCTTGGACTAAAGTCCTAACCCCCCAGTCCCTGAGAGCCCTTACTGGAGACCCTCCACTCTGCAGGGGACACCCGCCCCGGTCCCCCATATTTATCCCGTGGGCAGCGTAAGCAGGGGCCCGGGGATATACGACCTGGCCTTCCCCAATCACAATCCATGGACTCATTTTGGGAGGGCAGTTAGCAGCCACATGTCCCAACCCTGGCGCGCCAGCAGAACATGGCCCTGAAACCTAGTATAAAGTCCTTTTTGGGACTTGCTTTGTTTACCGGGGCGTCGACAGCGGGCCACCCCCCCTTGCCGTACATCCCCCCCCCCCTAAAATAGGAACAGTCTTCACTGAGGGGTTTTTTTGTTCCCGGGGGATCAAGTCCTGTAGAAAGTCCTCTGTGGCGGAAAACGCTCCACGACGGAACCGCTCTCACCTTTTTGGGTCGGGGTTCCTAGCAGCGTTGAATCCCCCACAGGAGGCATACAAAGCGGTCGCACCCACCCTTCGACGATCTGTGCGGGCTCAGCCCTCGGTGCAGCCACTTTTCTTGTCAAAAGGAACAGGATCTCGTGACCCCGGAGGGTTTTTTCGGTTGATTCCAGGGGGTACACACGCTGTGCCCAACGCTAAGGTAACTCCGACCGAGCCGGTCTCTCCCCCGGAGCTTTGGGATAGCTTTGGCAAACCTGGACCTGTAAATCAAAGTATGCCCTTTGGGTTCTCCCTCAGAAAGGGGGCCAGCACGTCCGCCCCCTGGTCTTGGGGGATTGCTCATTCCAGCGATCCTCCGAATGCACAGAAGGCCTCGACGTATCCCTTTCCGTCATTTTTCCTGGCGCGCCTGCACAGCTTCGGGTCCCCTCTGCAACCCCCCGAGTACCCTTGCTTTCTGTTAAGGGTTGTATTTTTGTTTCAGGGCGATTCACCGTTGCTGCCCTTAGCCCCTCTCTGGTGAAACCCCCCAACAGCAGGGTTGGTTTCACTTTGGCCTTTTTGGCTTTTCATGCACACGTCGTTGCTGGGGGTTTGTTTCTCTGCCATAAAGGCTTGTTGCAATGGAGGGTTTTCTGCACCCTGCTTGCCATCTCTGCTTTTGACCCTGTGGGCTTTTACCCCGGGCATGGTTTTCGAACTGTCCGTTAAACGGGGAAAAAGTCTCCACAAGAGTAAAGTCTCTTAAACAATGCCCACACCTCCCCAACTTGTAAGGGGTAAGCTCGTGGTACAGCGAAGTCCCCGGGGAAATGGGGAAAGAACCTTTGCAAAAGCACGGGTTCTTCCCCGGGGGTTTTTTGTGCAGATGCAGCCCAAACGTATGTCCCAAAAAAAATCACAAAAAAAACCCTGCTCGTCCGAGCGCTAACTAAACAAAATTAGTCCTTACTAAACCTTTTTGCTTGAAATTTTGGGGGTTGCTTCAGGCCTAGTTTTTGGCCTGTAACTCCAGACCAAACCCCCCCGTCAGCTGACTCTGACCTATGTACCCAAAAAACCGGCCGGAAAAATGGGGAGCAGCCCCCCCCCCCCAACCTTTGATGCTCCTGGGAAAAGCCGGACCAAAAAAGCGTGTTTCCACAGCTAAACTACTTTGGTAACTGTGCCAATTCCTAATGCAGCTGCACAAACAAATGCCCGGGTTCACCTCACCGAGGCCAGGTCTCTGGGGACCTTTTTACCTCGCCAACCTGAGCGAGAACTCTGGGGGCCCATTTTCCCCCTTTAAAACCCGCCCTTCGGGGGCCCTTTCAATATAAATTTTTAAATATATTATATAATATAATATATATAACGGGAAGGCTAAAGCCAACATTTTAGCCCTACTAAATCATGGGCTTTAGTTAAGCCATTTCATTTTTTTATTTGCTCAGCAACAAATTAAAAAAAAATACAATATCAATGCAGAATTTCAATCCATCTAAGCTACTCTAAAAAAATCATCCATTTATCATTCTTGTCCAGGAGTCCTCTTCTATCTTCATGGGTCCATGAAAAGCTCTACAAGATTTGGTTACTAGAGGAACTAATAACCTAATTAAAACCACTGATGAGAGAAACTTTCTAAGAATTCCAGTTCCTTCCAGACCCTACTATTATCACCTACTTAAAATACACAACAGCCCTGAGATCTCCCCTTCTCAGCAGCTGATGTCTGGATTCAACAACCAAGCCTCGATCCATTCCATACCCAGAGACTTAGGAGATTCTGATAATTTGATTATAAAGTTTCTAGATCACAAAGAAAGTATAGAAGTCACAATGTTAGTCACACCATTGCAAGCCAATGATGGAGTGTAGTGCATTAAGTACTATATGGACAAACATCAGACTATGTCTGGACTCAAAAAAGAATTACATTAAATTTTAGGAAATAACTAGCTTAAGCAAAATAATGATAACTATTAGCAGTGCCCCAGGAACCGCTATGGGCACGGAAACCATGGCATCTTAGCTGAATCTTTTCATGGGTACTTTGAGAACACATTTATCCTTACAAACCCAAGATGAGCAAACACTAATTTCTGGAACCTGCACATACAAATAAAATAATATTATGAGCAGCGTCTCAGGAACCGCTCTGGGCACAGAAACCATGGTGTGTGAGCCAAATCTTTTCATGGGTACTTTGAGGACACATTTATCCTTCCAAGTCCCAAGAGAGAAAAATTAATACATTATGGAACATACACATACAATCTGTTTTTACTTTGGGACAATTTATCTGAACTCAACCACAACAAAGGGAGGATAAAACTAACCCATAACGACTCTAAAACAGAGGCCGAGTTTCTAGGCATTCAGGACTCCTATGGAAATGACAAATGCATAAATAAGGATGTACATGAAATAGGTTGATGCCAAAAGTTATCTAAACTATACCAGTGGGCATTGCAGGAAATGGATAGAAAAATCCTGTGTGGAGAGTACAGATGTATCTGTAAGAATAATAAGCATTGGATTGAGGATGACACCTTTATAGACAAGCAAGAAATCTAAGAAAGTATAAGGCAGAAATTGAGACCTACAGCAATATACGGCCTGTTGGACAAATACAAAAACAAACCTGATAAAATATATTCCATATTTAATATTTTACTATATTCTATAGGTCTGTAATAGGATGGAAATGTTTAATGTGTCTTATCGATGTGATATAGATATGATATAGAGATATGTGTCTTATGCCTCATGGATATACCTTGTATCCAGTTTTTATAAGATATACATGTATCAAGTATATCACTGTGCTTAGGTATTTGCTGTGTGTGCCATATGTATCATTGTATTTCAGCATTGGTCTATTTCTGCTAAGAGTGCTTGACCTTTGGTTATCCCTGCCTGACTGCTCAGTAGTTCAAAGCTGACTTCCCTCCACAATACTGCTCAGAGCTGATATCATACATTTCTTCTCAAGTATTATTATACCCTCCCATGTATGGATGATCAGATAAGTTCTGAAACTCTTGTAATGCTGACTATAGAGTTTAGAAACTGTACGCTTAAGGGATACTATGTATGGTCCTTCTGTCAATTAAGTGTTGAAGCTGTCTAGCATAAAAAGGCTGGCTTTTGCCACTGATAGCTAGCTTCGGCTCGGGCATGGTGCCCAGCACCCCTTCTGTGGTCATCGGACAAGATGGGTGTACTTTGAGGTACAGAGGGGCTCCCCATTTCACTGTGCACGAACTATGCATCTATAACATCTGTAACTGCAGCTAAATATCATTCTATTTCCTTATTTTATGTATTAAACCTTTCATTTTTTTCTACTTCATTGTAATTATTTCTTTGACTGCCAATCAATCACCCGCTTACAAGGTCATAATGCAAAAACACAATAGATTCAATCCAATGATCCATTGTGAATACCCCCCCCCTCCTCCACAGCCCACTTATCACTTCTTGGAGAGACCCGAGCCGAAAATATGTCACCCCCAACGCACTATGCAGCAATCCAAACAACATAGATACCAAAGGGAGATCCAGTTGCAGGAGATCATGATAGATAGATAGATAGATCTATAGATAGATAGATAGATAGATAGATAGATAGATAGATAGATAGATAGATAGAGAGATAAATAGATGCATAAATAGAAAGGTTAAGAATTTGCACAGAATGTGGTAACTAAGGATGACTGATAATGGAAGGTGATACTTTCTTTCCTACTCTCCATCAATTTTGGCTTGTCTTTTGATCTCATCCTTTGCTGGTCTGATTGGTCAGGGTACAGGGTTGTCGGCGGCTTGTCCTCTGGAAATGTTGCATTTATAAGACAAAATATAATATTATGTAAAGTGGATTGAATAATAAAAAGAATACATATGGAAGGTTCGGACAGTTTGGAGACTGCAATGACCCCATTACCAGTATAGCAGGAATGGGATATTAGTGAATCTCATCAGGGCTATATTGTCTCAGAAGATACTGAGCAGAGGAGCCACCTGGATGGTACATATGTGTGCGTGTGGTTATATAAGGAGACGGTATGTTCAGATATTACAAATAAAAAAAATAGAAGTTACAGGAGTAGATGTCGGTTACAAGTAAGTTAATCCGGTTATAAATAATTTTCACTATTATAAAAATGAGTATATATAGAAAAGAAAAATAAGAAAATGCAAATAAGAGCGCTCTCTAGTGTAGTATTTCCAATAGTAGGTATAGGTGCTGTAAATGGAAAAGCACACTTACCTTTTGATGTAATGCAATTTATGAGGGCACAACTCTCCTCACAGCAGGGTGCTGGATCACCAACATGAAATAAAAAACTGAGGCCGTAGCTGTTCCTTGGGGCTTCTCCTCAAGTTCTCCATGGAGAGGTAAGTAATGTGCAAGATAGTCAAAAGAAAATGCAACTTTTCCGGAGTCCCATTTTTGCTGAAAACATGGACTGTGACATCACAGACAAAGAGCGCTGGCACTCTCAGTCTGAGTTTAAAATAATGTTTTAAATCCACAAAAGAACGCGTTTCGTACAGTTGTACTTCCTCGAGTGAAAAAGTAAAAGTGTACGAAATTAGTTGTTTATGTGGATAAAAAATTATTTACATCTCCGATTGAGAGTGCCAGTGCTCTTTGTCTGTGAGGTAACAGTCCAGGTTTTCAGCCAAACTGGTAATTCAGAGAAAAGTTGCATTTTCTTTCAGTTATCCTGCACAAAAATTAGCATGTGTATTATAAAATCTAAGGTCTAAAAAATACAACCATACAGTTACCAATGAAATATACTGAATAATTGTGAAATAATACTGCCCCACCATAACCAACTAATAACATGACATGGTGACTAAATAATACCACCATACTGTTATTGAAAAACTGTATGAGACTAATATTGCCACTATAAAGTGACAGTAGAAGCTTTAGCAGTTTACTTTTCTGTAGCATTCAGGCATGGGTTACCACAATTTGAAGGATGAAAGACATTAGCAATGATGCCAGAGAAGCAACAATTGCTTTGTATCAGTCTCAGAAAAGCAATAAGGTAGTTTTTATATGATACTGCTTTACCTACTTGGCGGGAGTTGTTCACTTCTAAACGGTGAGGTAAACCAGTGGCATGTGACTGCAACAGCAAATCCGTGACTGTTGCAGTGAGGTTCTATTTGGCGTGAGTCTAGAAAGAAACATTACACTGGGAAAAGATGCCCTAGAGCTAGTGCTGTATTAAAGGAGAGAAGGAAGGTGATTATGAGATTTTTGTTTGTTAACTCCTCAATGACCGCCCACCGATTATAGATGGATGTTGCAGACTGTTATTCTGCAGCGTCGTCTAGAGACAACTCTGTTCCTACAGCAGGCTGTGTGAGTGCCAGGAAGGGGAGGAAACCTCTGATCCCTGGCACTTAACACTTTGATGCCGCGGTCAGTGATCACAGGGCAGTCCCCTGCTCCATCGGATGATCGAAACTCACAGTGACCAATGGAGCCTGTGGAACATCTGTACAGTCAGCCCTGGGGACCTAGAGTAGTCCTAGGGCTGTCTTTGTAGTGAGCCTAAGGTCAGGGCACACTGTGTGCTGCCCTGACTGCTGCCTGTGACCCGGTAGCACTTGAGAAATTTCTACACAATCAGGCTCATGACATGTGCCAGGCAAGGGATGTTCGTAAGTCTACCGATCCTAAGGGCGGCAAAAAAATTTCTCCTGCTGTCGCACACCATCTTGCCTAGCACCAGGTTCTTAGCACACAGCTACTGATCATGCTAAGTGCGCAGAGCCATCCACAGCTCTTAACCTGTGTGTTGATGGTCACCAAGTCACAATAATTTCAGAACGACCTGGTTTGGCACGTGATGCTACCCGTGGAGATTGAGGATCAGGACTCTGCACCATCCCTGCTGTGTGTAACAGTGTCAGCCGAGACCCATCACCAGAGGCACTGTCATCCACCTAACTCACCCAGTGAGCAGTCAGTGAGGTGTTACGCCCTTGACCGTGCTTACTGGTCCATGTGTCTGTAGTGAGATGCACTTTGGTGGACATAGATGCAGAAAATGCACTGGAGATCTTTTTGGCTACGTGGCTGGGCAGGGATGGCTTTTCTGGCAAAGAAATGCCTGCTCGCCATCTGATATTGGGGGAATGCCAAGACCATGACATGGTGGAACCGACAATGGCATGTCGAACTCAAACATTTACTCGAACGAACAGTAAAATGTTCAGTTTGGTTCGAGAAAATCGAGATGTTGGACTTGAACTTAATTTTCTTAAACGGTTTTATCATCACTAGTCCTGCGACCTATACTTGTGCAATAGTTTGGACTCATTGCTCTTTAATATCTTGAACTTATAATGTGTTTGTATACCTTAA
The DNA here is from genome assembly GCA_025379985.1 of Phyllomedusa bahiana. NCBI lineage: Eukaryota > Metazoa > Chordata > Amphibia > Anura > Hylidae > Phyllomedusa > Phyllomedusa bahiana. The sequence goes on along the minus strand of JAODAL010051787.1, from coordinate 917 downwards.
TGGTTATCTACCTCTCTGTTTGAAATAAATTATATATATTTTACTTGCATCTTCCCATTGTTGTGCCTTGGATTATCTTCTAGTGCCATACAGCCTCCCAATTTCTGTCAGGAGAATGGGCCAAAATTCCTACCAACTTTTGTAAGAAGCTTGGGGAACATTTATCCAAAACATTTGACCCAAGTTATACAGTTTAAAGGCAATGCTGCCATATACTAATGAAATTTATGTAAACTCACATTTTTCTGGGATTTGGAAGTGCACAGACATAGAATGAATGGATGAATAAAATGAATCTTGTAATGGTCGTTGAGATGATAGTGTGCTGAGTGTCTCCAACTGATAGTGGAGGCTCCCAACTAATAGAGGAAGATCCCACTTTATAATGGAGGCTCCTGGCTCATAGTGGAGGCTCCCAACTGATAAAGGGGGCTCCCGTCTGATAAAAGAGGCTCCTGACTGATAGTGTAGTTTCCTGGATGATAGTGTAGGCTTCAAGCTTATCATGGAGGGTCCCAGATGATAGTGGAGGTTCCCAGCTAATAGAGAAGACTGCCATATGATTATGGGAGGCCTGGCTAATATTGTAGTCTCCTGACTGATAGTGGAGGCTCCTGGCTTATGTTTGGAATCCCAGTTAACAGTGGAGGATCCCAAATAATAGAAGAGACAGCCAGATAATAGTGGAGGCTCCTGGCTGCAAGTGAAGGCTTCCAGATGATTATGGGGGCTCCTGGATGATAGTGGAGGTCCCTGGCAGATAGTGGAGGCTCTTGGCTGATATTGAATTCTCCCAGCTGATAATGGAGGCTTCTGACTAATAGTGGTGCTCTGTACTGATAGTTGAGGGTTTCAGCTAATAGTGGTGGCTCCCAGCTGATAGTGGGGGCTACCGACTCCTGACTTAAAATTTTTTT
>JAODAL010051786.1:0-26453 GCA_025379985.1 Phyllomedusa bahiana | reverse complement strand
ACACTCTGTAAATTGTCCACTTATGCCTCATGCCCCCGTTTGCTTTTTGGTTTTTCCCGTGGCATCCACACTTGTCTTTGTCCACTGCTGACCTAAACCCTCCCGCTGGGGTGCTGCCATTTTCCCTCCACACTGTGCCCTTTGTGCCCCCCGCCTGACCTCATGCTGCCCCCACCGGTGACCTCCGCTCTCAGTCATTGTGCCTTTTTTCTGGGGCTTCCTCCTTTTTTTCCCCACCCCCAAATGCTTTGGGGCCACTCCAAACCTCATGCGCTGTTTAAAACTCCTGCCGTCCCTCCAACTTGGTCATTGTGCCATTTGGGCCCCCTCTTTCTGCGGCCGCCGTAAACCTCCCCTCCCCAGCCCTTTGGGGCCATTTTGTGCTTCCCCCTTTTTTTGGGGCCACCCCAAATTCATTGTGCCACGGCCTGATCACAAACTGCTGCGGGTCGTGCCCTTTCCCAACACTGGGGAATTTTTCCCACTCTGGGGGCCAAATACTGTTTTTCCCGGCCCCCCCAAAATGTCATTGTGCCATTTGCCTGATCTCATATTTGCGGGCCGCCGTGACCTCCACACTGTGTGATTTGTGCCATTTCTGGGCCTAATACTGTTTTGCCGCCTCCAAATGTCATTGTGCCACGGGCCTATCTCATACTGCTCCCGGGCCCGTACCTCCCACGTGGATTGTGCCACTCTGTCCCCCTAATACTGTTTTAGCCGCCTCCAAAATGTAAATTGTCCACTGCCTGATCTCATACTGCTGCCCCCCGTGACCTTTTTTTCCCCCCAAACTGGGTGGATTTGTGGCCACCCGTCTGTGGCCTAATTACAGTTTTCCCCCTTTTTTTCCCCCCCCAAAAAATTTGTCCATTGCCCAACTGCCCCTGGGAAATTTCCATTGGCCCGGTTTTTTTGGCCTGTCCGTGATTTTCCACCCTGTTCTTTGGGACCCCCACCCCCCCTTTTGGGCCCTTTAATACGTTTTGCCCCCTCCAGAATTCTTTGGGGCCACTCCCTTTAAAACCCTCATACTGTTTCCGGCCGTGACCCCCACACTGTGTATTGTGCCCTCTGTGGCCAAAATACTTTTTTTGGCCCCCACCAGAAATTTTTCAATTGGGGCACTGCCTGACCCCCAACTGCTTGGCCCCGGGCCAATCTTTTTGGGGGTGGGGGGGGTTTGGGGCCCTTTTTTGGGGAAAATGGGGGGGGTCCCCCCCTCCCGCTTTTCAGTCTTTTGTGCCTCTTTGGCTTCCCGTTTTTTTGCCCCCCTCCATAATGCTTTGTCCCCACTTGCCGACCCAAGCGCTGGGGCTGCCGCCGCCCCACCCCCCACACTCGTCACTAATGTTGCCACCTGGGGCTCTCAGCTTTTTTTTTTTTTTCCCTTTTTTTTCCGCTGAAAGCCCTTTATCAGGCTACTTTCCCCCGTTTGATTTTTTTTGGTCAGTTTTGCCCTCTTAAGTCCCCAGGAATTTTATATTTAAGCGTTTCAAAGGGAGGGGGCGGCAGTCATCTGCGTGCCCATACTAAAACCAAAAAATTGAAAGAAAAACCAAAACCCAAAGCTCCCCTCTGCTTTTTTTAAGCAGGGGCACAACCTTCTAACCCCCGGAAAGGCCCCCCTTTGGGGGTTTGGGGGCAGCCGGGAAAAGCTGTTTTTTAAAACGCGATTCGTCCCAAGTAATTGGGAACCGAATTTTTTTTTGTGGGAAAATTCGGGGGGAAGGACCGAATCAAATTTTTTGAGAAATTCGCCCATCTCTAGTCACAGGTTCAAAACGAGGAGCAGTCAAGATTTCCCAAAAAAGAAAATGGGAAACACCCTGCTCATCAATACGGCCCTCTCACCCAAAATATTTTCCCAAAACTGCACCATGTGTTTTCCCATGACATTTGGGAAGAAAAAACCGAAATGAACCCCACCCACCCTTCCCAAAAACCCAAGAGGTGGACACCCGGGCAAAAAAATTTTTAAAATCCGATCAACAATTTCGGCTCATCAAAAGGGCTATTTTTTTCTGGGGGCAAAAAACACGTCGGAGGGGGGGCCCCTATGCTTTATAATTGTGAGATCACAGTCGTCCATGGAAGCACCGTGCAATGCACATTCTCGAATGGTGTTGTAAGAAAAAGCTGAAGAATCCTCAAATTTTTAAATATTTTTTCATAAAAAGTTTTGGGCCCTCGATTTTTGCAACAAAGTATAAAATAGGGGGGACGTAGAAGGGGAAAAACGGGGTGATTTAGAGTAATGAAAATAAAAAGCCCAAACCAGACTGGGCCCCTGATGGGTGCAAAGGGGCCCCTGGAAGAAAAAACAAGGGACAAGGGGGCTAACGGATCGAGAAATTGAAGAAACTGTCAAGTTCGGGGGAAGCCTGATGACATGGGGTTGTTTCACAGCCAAAGGCATTGGATACTTGATCAGGATCAATGGTGGTGAGCTATATGTGAGTGTCCTATAAGATTAGTTACATCGTACACTTGAGTTATATTGATATGAAAAGGACGACAGTGTTCCAGCAGGACAACGACCCGAAGCATACATTGAGATTGGCAAAGAAAGTTGTCAATGATAATGCATCAGAGTTGTTGGATTGGCCTCCACAGCCACCAGACCTGGGTTGATTTGAAGAAAAAGCTGTATTTGCACCCAAGTGAGTCGAACGTGTAGAAGAGATCTGGGATCACATTTCGGTTGAGACATGCTTGAGTCTAATCAAGAACATGTCTAGAAGGATTCAGGCAGTGTTGAAAACCAAAGGTGGAGTTACAAAATACTAACAAAATAGTAAACATTTAAATATAGATTTTTAAGAGCAAAATGGTAACAATGCAGCTAAATGGAAAAAATCTGCATAACTAAGCATGTTTTATAGTTGCAAGTCAAATTTATGTGTGAGATAGCCAAGATGAATGTCTTTAAAATGATGGTAGTCTCACGTTCAAAGCTGTAGTGGATGGTGACAAGTTCAAAACAGTGTTACTCTTTTGCTTGCCAGTGTGAGAACATCCAAGAATGGTTAAGAGCAAAGTATTGGACTATTTTTCTATGAGCCCTGATCTAAATTTCGTTGAAAATTTGTGGAAGGAGCTGAAATGTGCAGTCAGCAGAAGGCACCCTCCAAACCAGAGACAACTGGAGCAGTTGTGGAGGAGTGGGTCAAAATACTGTGGACAAAATACAGTGGACAGTCTCATTGAGAGTACAAAAATTGTTGCCTCAAAAGGTTGTGCAAAAAATATTAGCTTAAGGCCATGTTCACACGGCTTATTTCAGAACGTATTTACATCGGATTGCCGATCGTAAATACGTTCTAAAATCAGGTGAAAATCAGTTTCAAATAAGTGCCACTAAGTGTGGCACGTATTTGGAACTGATTTCCCGACGGATTGACCATCCCCATTCATTATAGGTGGTGAATCCGTCCGGAAATAATTGACATGCACATTGCTTTTCCGCCCGTCTTGCGGCTGCAATCCGCGGCCGCAATCCGGAACGGAAATAAGTGTCGTCTGAACGACGACACGTATTTCTCATTAAAATCAATGTAAAACGGCCAGTTACTTGTTTGTAACTGATTTCACAACGGATTTGCGGCCGTAAATACGGCTGCAAATCCGTTGCGAAATAAGCCGTGTGAACATGGCCTAAGGGTACCATCATTTTTGACCAGACTAGTTTTACTTGTTTTTTTAATTGAAGCACAATTCAAAAGCAATGTCTGATTTTCAGGTAATGTAAACTTGTTATTACTTTCGTCAGTTTCAAGTTATTTCAGTGATCATTGTGGGTTTCTTTTTCTTTAACGTAAGGGTACCAGCAGTTTTGTCTACTTGTGTATGTACTGTAGCCGGATGCTTATTTGTAGCTAAATTAAGGAGCAGACCTTGCTGGAGTTATAAAAATAAATAAATAATTAAACTGCAGCAGTATAGCTAACAAAATAGTTTCCTAGTCAATAATAGCTTTGGAAAAAATAAAAATTTAATTTTCACATTGCCGTCCTTTTGGATCCAAAAATAGTGTAATCGTGTCACCCTGGTCATAAGTAGTACATAGACAGAGAAGACAAGTTTGCTACTGAAATACTGTATGTTCCTTAAAAACAGGCAAATCCCTGCTCATTTGACAATATGAGTCATTGCTCTTCTTACATATGTTCAGAAATGACCACATTGCAACATCTTACATCAATGTCATTGCCTAGCAAATCAAACTTATAATATTGTCTTGCAGCTGCAATATTGTTATGGGCTATGGTAAGCTGTACCAACCTATTACGTGCATTAACCTTCTATATCAAATATATATTAAAGTTTATATGTAATATTCTCAGATTTGCCATTTTTATCCTTTTCTGTACTAAATCACACATATGATGAAGAAGCATAATAGAATTCAATGGAACAATATGACAAGGCCTCATAAAATTTAATTTTCATAATGGGGCTTTAAAATCTAATGTGAGCAAAATAGCATAAATAAAATAAATAATATGTTATACTATTAAATATTTCAAGTAATAAATTGTAATTTTATGAGTAGTGACTATGATCCGTATGTGAATGCTTATTTCCTGCTTTCCTACTCTGCTTGCAATATTCTGCATTACCTCACTATGTTTTATATAGTTCATAGATGCTTACTGGCTTCTGGCATTGTAAACATTGCAGAATCTTTACTTGACAGAAGGTGCAAGACGACGGGGAATATAGTGTGTCTGCTCAATCCCTCTAGCAGATCAAGCTATGACTAAATAGGCCAACATTACAGTGACAGACATTGTTGGAAAGCCATGAGTCACTGAATATTTGCTTCATAGTAAACAAGAAAAAAATATTTAACTTGTGTAGTTATAAATACAATAAAAGCAATAGGCTATAAATACCAAACATATGAATATAACTGTCTCACTTGGCGCAAAGCAGCTACAAAATAATACAATTTACTATATTATGTTAATACAACATCCCCATGAATAAAATGCTTTTCTTTAACTGGAGGCCTTAATAAAGCTTACTTGCCATAAATGTCTTCACTGATCCTTAGCTTCAGTGGGCAAGGCTTTTGTGGCTATGGCAAAACATTTGCAGCGTACCCTAGGGTGGGTTTAATAGTTTTTGTGTTTTTTCCTAGAGGTCTGCTAGGGCCATCTTTTAAAGGATCACAATTATCTATTAAACATGAAGGATAGGGTTTCTTACATGATTCTCCATTAAGAGAAGACAACAAGAGACCAAATTAGGTTCAAACAGTTAATTCTTATTTTTTCTCATTTTTACATACAGTTTCACAGAAAGCTTAAAGGGGTATTCTTGTTTCATTGATTAGCTGTAAACATGTAGGTGAAGATAAATAAAAACTATTAAATACATTGCTGTTCTGATTTTGCTTCTCTTCAAAGATAGAGATCTGATCTCCTTTTTTTGTACTCAAGTTTCCCTAGTTAGCGGCTACCGGATAACGATGTGACTCCCTGATGTATTTGTTATCTTAAAATAAGGGAGCTTGTTCACATTACTTACTGACAAGCTTTAACCCTGTAGAGCTCTGTGGCTTTGTGAACTACAGTTTACAGACCTCCAGAAGTGATGTCACTGTAACAGAAATAGCTAGGAATAGAAGAGCTGATATGCCAATCACTGCTATAGAACCACCCACAACCTAACCAGGAAGTTAGAGTCTGAAGCTGCATGTGGCTCTGTAAAACAGCATGGTGAGAAAACCCCTTTAAGGAAATTATCCATGATTTTTGAAAATTGTCTAAGAACTCAAAAATTTTATAATCTAAAAAAGTAACCTTTGCTCAGCTCTGGTAAAAATCATATATGTGATGCTGCAGGAAATCAGTGGTTTCAGTCTTGTGGCATACATGCAAGAATAAAAAAAGAAACAGGTAGGCACAGCATTGCATATAGAAAAGGGGTGCTAGACTCTAGTGGCCTTATGTATGGAAACTGTCTAGCAGTAAGACTGTATTTCTTACCCAAAGCAATCAATCAGATCTCAGCTTTTATTTCATCTAGTGCTCTGGAGAAATGTAAGCTAAGCTTTGATTAATTGCCATGAGCAAAAAAGACAGTCTTACTGCTAGACAGTTTTCATAGATATGGCCCATTGTTTATACATAGTATGCTGCCATCAGAAAAAGCCACAAGAGGTAAAAAAAAAAAAAAAATGCCATGCACTCCCAATTAATGAAAATACTGATAGTATATCAGTATACACTCACCGGCCACTTTATTAGGTACACCTGTCCAACTGCTCGTTAACACTTAATTTCTAATCAGCCAATCACATGGCGGCAACTCAGTGCATTTAGGCATGTAGACATGGTCAAGACAATCTCCTGCAGTTCAAACCGAGCATCAGTATGGGGAAGAAGGTGATTTGAGTGCCTTTGAACGTGGCATGGTTGTTGGTGCCAGAAGGGCTGGTCTGAGTATTTCAGAAACTGCTGATCTCCTGGGATTTTCACGCACAACCATCTCTAGGGTTTACAGAGTATGGTCCGAAAAAGAAAAAACATCCAGTGAGCAGCAGTCCTGTGGGCGGAAATGCCTTGTTGATGCCAGAGGTCAAAGGAGAATGGGCAGACTGGTTCGAGCTGATAGAAAGGCAACAGTGACTCAAATAGCCACCCGTTACAACCAAGGTAGGCAGAAGAGCATCTCTGAACGCACAGTACGGCGAACTTTGAGGCAGATGGGCTACAGCAGCAGAAGACCACACCGGGTGCCACTCCTTTCAGCTAAGAACAGGAAACTGAGGCTCCAATTTGCCCAAGCTCATCGAAATTGGACAGTAGAAGATTGGAAAAACGTTGCCTGGTCTGATGAGTCTCGATTTCTGCTGCGACATTCGGATGGTAGGGTCAGAATTTGGCGTCAACAACATGAAAGCATGGATCCATCCTGCCTTGTATCAACAGTTCAGGCTGGTGGTGGTGGTGTCATGGTGTGGGGAATATTTTCTTGGCACTCTTTGGGCCCCTTGGTACCAATTGAGCATCGTTGCAATACCTTGTGGAATCTATGCCACTAAGAATTGAGGCAGTTCTGAAGGCAAAAGGGGGTCCAACCCGTTACTAGCATGGTGTACCTAATAAAGTGGCCGGTGAGTGTATGTTTAGTATGTATGCTATATGTATTTAGTATAATGTGAACAATAGAACTTTTTAAAAACAAAAACCACACCTCACACTCTCCTATCCTAGTTCCTTCCCTACACTAAACCTACAATGTTTATAGCAGAATTTACAGTACATATACAATATATTACCATATTTTTCAGACTATAAGACGCATTTTTTTCCCGTAAATTTTTGGGGAAAATGAAGGTGAGTCTTAGGGTATGTTCACACAGCTTATTTTGGGGCACACTTTGCCGCGTACTACGCTTAATACGCGGGGAAATGCGCCCCATAATTACGGTAATCCATAGCTCTTCATGAGAGCTATGATTACCGTAGTTACAGACGCCGTTTGAGCCTGGGTGGCTGTAGATGTAGCAGAGCGGAGTCTGTTAGAGGAGACAGGGCTGGGTTTGTCAGACAGAACTAGGATGTCAGATGCACTCTAGAGCAGTTTGCAACATGCAACCAGGCTACCTGGCCATATGTAACAGAGTTTAGTTTATCAGATGTAGATGAGCTGGTTTTGTTAAACGCAGCAGGCAGAGTTTGTCAATGCATGAGAGTTGAACTATCAATGTGCAGCAGGGTAAAATTATTTGGATGCAGCAAAGATGAGTTGTCAATTTTCACTAGACCTGAGCTTTAAAGATGCAGCAGAACCAAACTAGCAGATGTACACAGAACAGCTGAGCTTGCACAATACATCAGAGCTGGGATAGCTAAAGAAGAAGTGCTAATTGTCTCATATACACATAGCAGAACCTTGCATAAGAGATGCAGCAGAGTTAGGATAGCTAGACACAGTAGTGTTGAATGACATATCCAGATAGCAGAGCTGAGATGGCCACATACAGCATAACTGAACATACCATATTAAACAAAACTGAGGCACCCATGAGGAGAACAGCTGTACTTGTCAGATGCAGCAGTGCTGGGTCTTTCCATCGGAGCAAGGACTGTGCCCCTTTCCACTCAGGTTGCCTGAGCTACAAGTACTACTGCAGCAGCGTTCCCTAGGTGCCCTCCTCCCCCTACTTTTCCCAGGGACTACTACTACAGTAGTATGAGAGTGGAGTCGAGTGTGGTTCACCTATCCCTTAGATCCCCGTCTGAGCATTGTCGAGAACGGAAGCTTGTCTGCCTGAAAATATATAGCAGACACGGGCACGAGGTATGCAGAATCGCAGCACCTCACCAGAAAGTAATACAGGTCCCTCTGTTAAACACCCTTTCTTCTTCACTGTTTAGAAGAGTGATGGGTCACACAAAGGTTGTTTTATGACAAGATTTTGTGTGCAGCTTGTTTTAGGCAGCTTTAATCAGCACTAGGCAGTAGCCAGGCTCCCATCAAAGACTTGCTGCATTCTGATGTTATGTCCCATAAGTCCTGTTCGTAACTAGGGGACAGACATAACTCGGAATGACGTAAGTCGGGGACTACCTGTATTAAAGTTGAAACCACTCCACTTTTACCATTTTACAACTAAAAAAATTAAAAGTTACACATAATTGGTATCGCCATGTCCGTAAAAGTCCAATCTATTACACTATAACATCATTTATCCCGTACGCTGTACAGCATAGATGAAAAAAATTCCAAGCGGAAAAATTGTGTGTTTTTTGTTCATTTCATAAACCCCCAAAGTTTGTCACACCTATCCCAAAATGGTACCAATAAAAAATACACTTCAGCCCAGACTTTTTACTTCACATTCTTTTTTTTTCCTATTTTCCTCCTATAAAACCTAAGTGTGTCTTATGGTCCGATGCGGCTTATAGTCCAAAAAATAAGGTAATAAGCGAACAAATATTGACAAGGAAATGTTTCATAAATGTATACATCAATATATAAACAATAGTTATTAGGTTAAATTCACACGGCTTATTCACGGCGTAATTGCAGGGGGGGGACAGCTCGCCGGCCCCATAGACATCCATTATCCATGGCGCGTATCCCACCGGGATAATGTGCATGTCTATGAGAACTGTGGATTACCGTAATGCCTGGGACGGATTTCAGCCGTATTTGAGTGCAATACGGCACACAGTACGGCTGAAATCCGTCCCAGAATAAGCTATGTGAACGGGGCCTTAATGTTGCACAATATTCAAAAAATATTCTATGTTGCTGCCTATGCAACATACAAGACAAAATATTAACCCTAGACATCTGGTCATAATTTTTTGGCTCTTCATTTTTTTCCTCCCCGCCTTCCATAAGCTATAACTTTATTTTTGTATGTACATAGACATAAAGGTTTTTTTTTTTTTTTTACGTGAGGCATCATATATTTCTAATACCATTGACCGTACCATAGAATATATTGGAAACCTGAAATAAAATTCTAAAGTAAAATATGAAAAAAACTTGCACCATGTTAGTGGAGTTTTTTTTGATGTGTTCATTCTTCGGTGTAAATGATGGTTTACCTATATTCTGTGGGTCGGTACGACGCCAATGATGCCAAACATGTAGGGTTTTTGTTATGTTTTAGTACTCTTAAAAAATATAAACATTGGGCGACATGAATGAATGGGCTGCGCCAGATATCTGGCGTATTTTTAGCCCGATATCAGGCGCAGTCCCATTCATAAGTTTTTAAATGGCCCATACGCCATTATCAGACTCATTACATAGCGCCTGCGGTGCTTTGTAATGCGCCCAATCTCGGGGGGCGTGCGGGAGGCGGGGCGCACTAGAAACGTAGGGAAGCTACATATTTATAGCTTCGCTTCGACATTTCTGTGTGCATTACAGCTGGAACAAGTATACCAATTTCAAAGTGGTATACCTGAACCAGAAATGTCGCCCTAGCGCTAGTATGTACCTGATTTATGACCAGCTGTAGACCGGGTTCATAAATCAGGCGCCTTACATGCCATTATTATATGCATGAAATTTGGCGTTCATAGCCTCTTAAAGAAGAAATTACAGGTCTGTGAGAATCAGAAATCTTGCTTGTTTGTAGGTGACCAAATACTCATTTTCCACCATATTTTGCAAATAAATTCTTTTCAAGTCAGACAATGTGATTTTCTGGATTTGTTTCTCATTTTGTCTCTCATAGTTGAGGTCTAGCTATGATGTCAATTACAGGACTCTCATCTTTTTAAGTGGGAGGACTTGCATAATTGGTGGCTGACTAAATGCTTTTTTTCCCCCACCATAGCTCTCTATGAGAGCTATGATTACTTGCTGTCTTTCCCACCACGTATTGAACGCCGGCAGAAAGAAGTTACATGTCACTTGTTACCAGCGTATACGCAGCAGGGATAATAAAAGTGAATGGGGCCGCCCCTCCACCCCTCCCCCGTGCTTTAGAAGAATGCGCTGATGAGCGCGTTCTTCTAAACACACGGCGTCCTGCGGCATGCGCTGTGTGCACTGTATGCCGTGTGAGCATACCCTAACATGAGAGCTATGAAAGCCTTTATTAGGCTTCCAGCCTCCATTTTACCAATCAGCCTCCCTGTGAACTCTTCATCTGGTGCTATCGGAAGAGGGAAGGGTGCGTAGACACTGTGACCGCAAACAACACACAGCTTAAATGGTTAAACAGCAGGGATCGTAGCGCATGCCAGCTGTAATAAGCTGGCACCTGCAGATTAGTTAAAATACAATTTCATATATCAGCCCTCCATACTTACAGTGTTGTGCAAGTGTAGGCACAACTCTCACAAAGCCGCAATTGTTGCTTGCTGCACCCCCTAATTCAAGGTGGCGCTGGACACCTTGACGGTCAGGGTAATAGACAAATTCTCTTTCCAGAACCATTGAAGGGGAGGTTTACTAGCATGAAACTACCAAAACTGACTTGTGAGAACTGACTTGAAGAAGCATCCAAGTGTTGTGTAAAGCTTTTACTCCATGATTGCTCTTATTGTTTTGTTTTGTCCGTGCAGAGATTTCGGCTTTACACTAAGGGCGGCATGTATGAATGGGGCTGCTCCAGATATCTGGCTTCTTTCCAGCCCAATATCAGGCGCAGCCCTGTTCACTACAGTTTCAAATGGCGTATTACATAGCGCACGCAGCACTTTGTAATGCGCCTGATTTCGGGGGGCGTGCGGGAGGCGGAGCGCACTTGAATCGTATGAAGCTGCATATTTATAGCTTCGCTACGGCATATCTAGGCGCATTACTGCTGGAAGAGATATACTACTTTCAAAGTGGTATACCTGAGCAAGGAATGTCGTACAATCGCTAGAATGTGCCTGATTTCTGACCCGCTGTAGAGCGAGTTAATAAATCAAGCACATTCTAGGCTATTATTATGCACATGAAATTTGACGTTTACACAAATTTCATACATGCCGCCCTAATTGTGCAGCTGTGTGGGTGGAGAACCAACTATAAGCACAAAATATAATGTGATAAGGTCCAAAGCTGGACTATTGTCAAAGTGTATATTGTGTGTTATTAAAAAACAGACGAACAAAAATAACACGTGTATACATACCTAAGTCTAGAATGTCTAGGGTTCCAGCTGCAACTACTCACCTCTCCTTGCACTGTCCCCATCCTGCCTTGCAGCGGGCTCTGGTGAAGACCAGTGGCCCCTTAGACTCTGCTTCCTGGTGTGGCTTATACCATCTCCTGCGATGGTCTGGTGGATCCACTTAACCCTGGTCATTACAGGAGGTTTGTGGGACATACATGCAAGAATCATCACTAAAACCAGCGATTGGCTGAGTTAAGGGTGGAGTAACATGGGATTGACAAGTGAGTAAAGGGTATTTTTGATGGTATGACATTTTCAACTTTTTTTCTGAAGATCCCTGAGAACCCCTTTATTAATTGTAGCCATATCATGTTTCAGGGAAAATAGCTAAATTCCTTTAAAAGTATGCCCATAGACTTTAACAGACCAAACGTACTCTGATTTTCTGTCCCTCAAATAAAATGCATAATGAAAAAATAGTGACCACATATAGACACACGAAAACGATGTGTGGTCTATTAAAGCCTGTGCATATGTAAGGAGGGTGAAAGTGGGCAACTTTGGAATTGTGCCAGAGCCATATATTTTCACTACCCGTAAATAGAATGAGGCGTGTAACACTATTTAGAAGTGTTATGTTACTGTTATTACTGTGTGACTTAATTGAATTTTATGTGTGGAAGATGCTGTTGAGTTTTGTAATTATATTATTTAACTTTACATCAGTGATTTTTTCACTGCCAGAAAACGGGATTAAGACGGCAGCAGTGCACCTGCATCTCTAGTAACTAACACTGCAGGTCTTCTTCTCTGAGACTTCCAGCATCAATTATGACCCAAGCTGCCATCTCTCCTCACAGAATGACCTCTTTTAGACTGCAACTCTATATACTCTGTATACAGACATACCCAAGCCACAGAGACTGATCCAAAGCTCCTCAGTTACTACTCAAAGCTATGATACAGCATGGCCTGGCAAGGCTCATGCAGCTGAAAATACTGAGGATTCACAAAATTTTTCCCACTACAAGAAGCTCAAACGAGCAAATAAAAAAAATATACTTACAGACAGATACAGTAATAGAACTATGTGATATAATTATTTTACCTCCATTCTTTGATAGGTTTGCTCACATACTTGCTTTAACTGAAGTAGGCTCAGTGGATATTATGAAGGATATGGTAACTGCTTAACAATTAGATCTAATAAATCCAGAGTGGTGCTCACATATTACAATAGTTTGGGAAATTAAATTAAATTAGACATAATTATATTAAAGACAACATGGTTAAATATGCAAATGTCCATTATTCATTAGAAGATGCCCACAACAACCTTACGTAAGGCCTAATTGGTGTTGGGTCAATCTATCAGAGATGGAGAACCATTCTTAAATAATAATATCAAGTTTGGGAGCATACCAGAAACTGTCTTTTCTTCTGAACTAATTTCATACATCCAAAAACTCATTGCAGCCCTTTGGCTTAATTATTCAACCAATTAACTTTACACTAAGGTAGGTTTAAATTCTGTGTAAAAATGTCATTCTAAAATAGTCAAAGGGGTTGTCCACTTCATTTAAAAATAACATAATATATTAGTGCTGCCTAGTCCCCGGAGTCGATTGCTAAGGTCTTAACAATCGACTTGAGGCCTTAACAACCGGCTTAACAACCGACTGGAGTCCGCGGAGTCAATTGCTAACTCTTATCAACTGACTTGAGCTGAGGCCTTAACAACCGGCTTAACGACTGTTAGCGACTTCACAACGCAGTAAATTATGTGTCCCCCAGTGAAGGTAAAAGGGTCCCCCAGTAAGTTATACGCCCCCCAGAAGGTGGTTATATACTTTATATATCTCCCAGTAGGTAGGTGTGTAGTTTATATGTCCCCCAGCAGGTATATAGGCAGGTTATGGATCCCCCAGCAGGTATATAGGCAGGTTTAGGTCCCCCAGCAGGTATATAGATAGCTTATAGGCCCCACAGCACGTGTATATTTAGGTAGCTTATAGGCCTCACAGCACATATGTAGGTAGCTTATAGGCCTCACAGCACATATGTAGGTAGCTTATAGGCCTCACAGCACATATGTAGGTAGCTTATAGGCCTCACAGCACATATGTAGGTAGATTATAGCTCCTCCCTGCACGTATATAAGTAGATAATAGCCCCCCTCCCTGCACATATGACAGTAGATAATAGCCCCCCTCCCTGCACATATAACAGTAGATAATAGCCCCCCTCCCTGCACATATGACAGTAGATAATATCCCCCCCTCCCTGCACATATAACAGTAGATAATAGCATCCCTCCCTGCACATATAACAGTAGATAATAGGTCACCCCTGCACATATAACAATAGATAATAGCCCCCTCCCTGCACATATAACAGTAGATAATAGCATCCCTCCCTGCACATATAACAGTAGATAATATCCCCCCTCCCTGCACATATAACAGTAAATATCCCCCCTCCCTGCACATATAACAATAGATAATCTCTTCCCTCCCTGCACATATAACAATAGATAACAGCCCCCCTCCCTGCACATATAACAATAGATAACAGCCCTCCTCCCTGCACATATAACAATAGATAATAGCATCCCTCCCTGCACATATAACAATAGATAATAGCATCCCTCCCTGCACATATAACAATAGATAATAGCATCCCTCCCTGCACATATAACAATAGATAATAGCCTCCCTCCCTGCACATATAAAAATAGATAATAGCATCCCTCCCTGCACATATAACAATAGATAATAGCATCCCTCCTGCACATATAACAATAGATAATAGCCCCCCTCCCTGCACATATAACAATAGATAATAGCCCCCCTCCCTGCACATATAACAATAGATAATAGCCCCCCTCCCTGCACATATAACAATAGATAATAGCCTCCCTCCCTGCACATATAACAGTAGATAATAGCCCCCCTCCCTGCACATATAACAGTAGATAATAGGCCCCCCAGCATGAAGAGCGCGAACTACAAGTAGGACCCTGACAGCACTTACCTGACCTAGCTCCCTGCCGCTGTCGCTGCTCCCGGTCTTTTCTTCAGCGGCGTGACGTCACCAGGCCGTGCGCGGGCAGCGTGATGACGCGCACGCCGCCTGGGCTGTGCACTCTGGCGCGCACAGAGCCGCATCCTGACTGCTCCGCTGAAGCATCTAACTGTATGTGCGTCCGGCGGACGCACATACAGTTAGTCCCGCCACCGCTGCCGTCTCCAAGGTCCTAAACCGCTAAGCCGATAGCTTAGCGACTGGTAGCGGCTTAGGACCCTAACGATCGGCGGCGGCGGCGGATAGCGGCGGGGCCGGGGACTAGTGCTGCCAGAATAAAATAAATTAAAAAAAAATTACCTACATTCCAGTGCTGGCTCTGCGGGACCTTTTGCCAGTCTTCTTCCGGTCTCTGACCAAAACAAACATCAATGCTACATCTGCTGATGGGCTGCCTTACAACCCCATCCAGAAGCAAACAGCTATGAATGGTAGGGCAGGGGCACGTGACCGCCAATGGTGGAACCCACATTATACAATCAATAGCAGCTTAGTTAAAATCCACTACTAAACAGAAAAGACCTACAGCAACCATAATTACAAAGGAGTGGTCCATGCACTCTAGAAAAGTCTGAAGTCCTCAAAATGACCAAAGGTGGTAAAATCCTAGATCCCTGTCGTACAAACTTGTCCTTGGCTTGAGTAGCTACTACTCTTGGCTATGTGTTACCTACGTTCTACATTAGTTTTTCTTCTTTTTAGATTTTGGTGCCAAGCGTCATCGGATCGATAGTCTATATCGGCAATTATCTTGCCGATACACGATAGTCGATAACAGATTATCGCCGATGACCATTAAAGTCTACGGGAGAGGAACAACACCTTCATTCTTACACCCAAACAGGGCTGGAGAAGCTGGAATTAACATCCACAACAGTAAACTGGATATGTGCTACATCTTAGGCAACATACTTAGGTTATAAAAGTCACAGAAAAAAAGTCACAGATCATTCACTATCCCTGTCTTGTACCACAGCATGACCATTAAACCTGCATGACCCACAAATTAAAAAGTGCCAGAAGGCAGTATTATTTGAACCATCATTATACTTGAACTGGACATTTACTATCCCTGTCCTGGAACGCAGTATGACCCTTAAACCTGTCTGACCCACAGATTAAAAAGTTCCAGAAAAAGGAGTCTTTCAACCACCATTTTAGTTGAACTGGACATTAACTATATCTGTCCTGGACCGCAGTATGACCATTAAACCTGTCTGATCCCAAGATTTAAAAAGTGCCGGAAAAAGGAGTCTTTCAACCACCATTTCAGTTAAACTGGACATTGACTATACCTGTCCTGGGCCACAGCATGAGCCCCAAACCTGCATGACCCCCAGAATGTTTAAAAGTTGGCCGCTGGAAAAAGAGTCGTCACCACCATTTCATAAACTGGACATTGACTATCCATGGCCTGGACAGCAGCACATGACCCCAAAAACCCTGCAGCAAGTGCCCTAATTGACCATCAGTCAGAAGAAATTTTCCAATAAAATTAACTATATAAAAACAACTTGTTTTCCATTACTGCTGCAGCTAGAGCTACTTGCCATTCTACTGTGACATTAGTTCCACCGTGACAATAGAATGTGAAAGCAAACAAAACAGATGTCCCCAGTAGGGTCACTAGGCCCTGCCAGAAAATCCTTCATTCTAACTGTCAAGCAGTGGGTTGGAGGAAGTTACTGATCAAGGCGGGTGAGGCTGTAAATGTGGATCACGCAGGTTCAGCTGGCAGAGCCGGACTTACAGTGGGTGCGGTGAGAGCCCAAGCTGGCATCCATCACCCATTAACACGGCAAAAAATGCCCTTATGACGCAGCAGCGAAAACATTCGTGCTGAAGCAGAGTGCGGAAAGCGAAGTGTGAGCTAAGACCTCCAGCCTTCCTCAGTAACAGTCAAGACCTGGGTAGCGCAAGAGAAATTTCTTCTGCTCTAAGAGTAGCGCTTGCCCCTTCCGTATGATGCGGTACGCAATTGAGCTTCACTAGAGATTCTGGTGGTTGACACCCTTTTCACCCAGGTGCCCTTTTTCCTGGCATTCTTTTTCTCGTTTTACATCAACGTGTAAAGAGAAAATGACCTCTGTTCTTGGTGTTGCGAATTGCTCCATACACACATGTCCTCTGAATAACCTACATCTTTCAAGAGTCTTCCTGTACCTCCCCTTGTACAATTCAGAGGAATATTTGTACAGTTATTTTTTTACATTCAAGTTTTTAGTAGTTTTAATTTCTAGAAAACACATTTTTAAAATAGGAAGGAAATCCCAACCACGTCTTTGTTTTCTCTTTTTTTTTTTTTATTGTAAAAATGGGTTGTCTCACTACAGGGATTGGTCTACTATGTTAAAGATCTGTGCAAAAACAAGTCTTTTTGAAATATGTTTCCATTAACAGTGAGTTCTACCTATTCCTGTTTTGTTGACAGCACCAATCCCCATAAATTTTCAAAACAATCACCCATGAGCCACTCTGACAATTGTGAAGAACAAATGTCTGATTAAAAAACAATTTTTTTTATAATAGACTTGTAGTATAGCTGCATTCACAGAAACATGCCCCCAAAAATACAAAACAGACCCTTAGCCACTCTTGACAATTATGGAAAAGAACAAAAGTCGTTAAACCCAATTTTATTAGAATAGACCTGTAGTATAGCTGCAATTCACATCTAGACATGCCCACCAAAAATTCAAAACATGACCCTTGGTGAGCCACTCATTGACAATTGTGAGAATAAACAAATGTCTTTAGAAACCAAATTTTTTAGAATACTACCCCTGCAGTATTGCTAGTGATTTTCCACAGCATGACCCAAAAAATTATAAAAATGACTTCTCAGCCAACTGTTAAAAGATTTTGAGGAGAAATGCCACTTAAGAAGCCACATTTCTGTTCCACAAAGGACCAGATTTTATAGCTGTATCATCACAGCACCATGACCCCAAAACCATGAACAATGCTAAAAATTTCGAAAGATAAAAAGTGATTAAAATGAATACTTTTTTTTCATGAAACCTAGGGGTCTTTTACAGTCGCCTCGCCGTCAAAACCAGCAAATTAACTTTTTCGAACTGAGAATAAAAATCTGCTGAAAGAAATTATCATTTTAAAAAAAAGTTTTCAAGAGGACCATTTTCTTTTGAAGAGGAATGGTAGAAGTAGACCACAACTAAACGTGACCTTGGCGAAATTGGGGCCACAAACTTCATCACGATCGCATGCCTGAATCATCTATGATGAATGGCAAACGAATCACCATTATCTGTGGAAACCGGATGCTTTGTCCTGTATTACTTCCTCCAGGCTGTGCTGAAGGTCCGCTCATAATATGAAAATCTGGCTGCTGGCAGGACAACACCTCTAAGGCAGCGAGTGACGTATCTTGGCGCCATTCATGCATTTTGGATACGCCATAAGGTCAATTGGGTCCGGGTACACATCCAAAAACATCGTTGTTGAGACGCAGATAGTCGTGCACCATGATCTTAAGCCGGTACCCTCTGTGTGTTGTGATGTTGCCCCCTTCATTTACATTCGTTGGTGAGTGGTAAATAAAGATTGCCTAGAGTCACCCAGTTAGGCCTTCTTCTTCCACAATGCCAGCTGCTGCTCCTTGCACTCTAACTGCTGTCTTTGTTGCGTGACGTTTTTCCCCCTGACATTGAAGAAGGCGTGAAGCAGATAAGAACATATGTCTGCCAGTTATCAATCAGCAAGGTCTCCATTCCTTGCATTTTACTCTCTATTATGGTTGGTGGAAAGGAAAGTGCTATTTGCACTGTAACCTGGGGATCGAGTAGGGTGGCCCACCCAGTAACTGTTGTTCATTTTGATGGCCTTAATCGAGGATCAATGTTGAGAAATGGAGCATCCAAGCACTCATGTGAGATATGAGCCTTGATTTCCCAAGCCTCTGGTCCGAGGGGCACTAGGCAAACTGATCTTCCTCATATTCCTCTTCCTCCGCTTCAAATCCGTCGCCAACCTCTTGCCAAGCAGGACAATTCGTTAACATCGGGTGTCCAGGAATAACACCTCCCCTCCCCCGTTCCCCCCGGCACAGTTTTAAAACAAACCCCCCTGATTGCCCCCGATGATCCCCAATGAGGCTGAGGCGCCCTTGCACTAGCCTGGACCCCGAACCACTGCCAAGGAAAAAGGGAAAAATTGTAAAATTTGCCCGGGGCCCTTTCGGTTTTGGGGACGGGAAAGGTTCCGTGTCCGCTCTGTGCCCGTCTTTCCCCCCAATGCGGGGTGGGCCCTGATGTTTCGGGAGTGCCCAACGATCGTTCCGGGAAACTAACCCCACCAAAAATGTCTTTGGGGAAAAGGGGCATTGTCCAGGGCCATTTTGGGGGACTTTTTAAAAACCCGGCAAGGATGGTGAAAACCCTTTCCCCTGCCTCCAATTTTGGGTGGCTCAAACCCGAGGTCCGAAACGTTGTTTGTCGGGGCCATGTTTTCACTTTTTATGGTAATGGCTTTGCGCTGCTGCAAAATTGCTGGAGCATGTGGAGGGGGGAAATTTCCAGCGGGGTTGCCACATCAAAATGAGTTGGTTGAGGGGGGAGGCGGGTGCGCTGTAACCCCAGCCAGGCGGGACGAAGCAAGGTGGTAAAACGGGGGAAAATGTGAGCTCGGACCTCGAGCCTTTTAAGCAGGGACAGAACCCGGGTTTTAGCGCTTTTAAAAAAATTTCCCGGACGACGGGTTTATGCACTTCCCCAAGCAAAGGATGTGCTCCACCCCTTCCCGATTTTAAAGGGCCCCCAGAGTTTTTGACCTTTATCGCACACCCCCTTTGCCTGGCAAAAGGGTTCTTGTAACCACCCCACGCCGGTCTCGTTGCAAAGGGCCCGGGTTCCACGCTCTAAACTGTTTTGTTGACGGTCCCCAAGGACGTTTTTAATTTCAAAAAAGGCCGGGTTTCTCTGGGCAGTGTTGTTCCCAGTGGACCTTGGGGGAAAAAACCCTGCACCACCCCTTGTTGTTTTAAAAGACCCGTTTTCCCGGGAGCCTGAGAGCCCCTTACCCCCAGAGACACCCCCCCCCAGCTCACCAGTGACCCAAACCCAGATTACAGCACCCTTGGGCCCTTTGTTACTGGGCCCTTATTAGTCCATGTACCCGGTGGTCGATGGGTTTTTGGGCTGGACACGACCCAACCAATGCGCTTGAAATTTTAAAAGACAATGGCTGGCCGGGAAAAGGGCCCGGTTTCTGGAAAAAGAAAGCCGATCGGATTTGGAATTGGGGGGGCAGGCAAGGGAAATGACGTGGGGGAAAACCATTTGTGTCACCAGGGAAAAGGGCCGGGGCCCAAATCCCTGGCAATGCCGAATTCAGTTTTTTTGGGTTTTTTTGGGAGGGTTTGGGGTTTTAAAAGTTTTTCTTTGCCCCCAAAAACCTGGTAGAAAGAAGGCTAGAGCTGACGGGCCGTGAAACGGTGTGCAGGTCAAACTGGTGGAGGAAAAGGGGGTGGGGGATGGGTCTTGGTGGGTTGGGGGTTTGGGCACTAGGCGCGGTGGAGGCTGAAGCGGAGGTTTTTCCTTGTTCTGACTCTGAGGAAAGGGGAGCTGAGGCACGTTTGGGTTTCATGGCAGGGGGAGGAGGAAGGGGGAGACAGAGGGTGGGGGACGGGGAAAGCAAGCCCCGGGGACCAGTGTGGTTTTTTTTTTGCCAAGTGTTCCCCCATTTAAATTCCTTTGCATTCGTGATGTGACTAGGACATGTTGGGGGTGGTTAAACCCCTTTTGTTTTTCCCTTTATGACCCTTTTCGGCAAAGGCAGCTTTATGACATCGCGGTGAATAAGGGCTTGCTCAAAAAAGGGCCGGGCTTGAGAGGGTCCTGAACCTTTTCAAAGGAAAAAAGAAAGGGTTGGGGGGTGTTTCGGTTTGTCGTAGCGGGGTGGAATAATCTCGGGCGGACTTGTGCGCCCCCCTCTCCCTTTTTGAGGGGGGAGCCGTACGGGACACTACCCATGTCTTCTCCGCGTCCAGTTGAAAGCGCTGCAAGAAAATTTGGAAAAGCCCCGTTGGATCCCCCAATGTCGTCACCTCATCTCAACATGGTGATTTCCCCTTCACCCTGACATTCTGCACTGGGCTGCGGGTTACAAGCAAAGGCATGCAAGGCATTCCCGACCGCCCGGGATTTTGCTGACTGACGGCTTCCTTTCCTCCTTGATGACATGCGATTGGGGTCAGAGGGGACAAAATCTTCTTATGGCCTCTTGAGTTTTTAAATTGCCTTCTGCCCCCAAAACCGCATTTTTCAAAGAGGTTTTTGAAAAGGGGTTATCCACAGTGGGGGGTACATGAGTTGACATTTTTTGTGCCTCCCCCTTCAGGGTTGGACGGTGTTTCGTTTGATGAGGGAGAATTTTACCCGTGACTAGGAGGGGAGGGGGAAAGGGAATTGGTTTCGGGTTTTGCTTTAAACCACTAAAGAACAGATTGGCAACGCTGTTCGTTTCGAGATTCACAGGCCCCGACCCAGCAGGGACAGCCCTTTTGGCCCTTCCCATACGAAGATCCGGGGTTTGGGTTTGTTGTGGGCCAGAAAGGAAAGGAGAAACCTTTCTCGTCCCTCTACTTCCATGTCTTTACCCCCTTCCTTTTTGCTCGTTTAAACCATCCTGCTTTTGTCCATGTTTAGAAAGAAAAAAATTTTAAAAAGGTAGGGAAAGGGTTTTGGACGGGTTTCTTTTTAAAGATGGAATTCAAGCTATTCTTAAACCCCCTCTAATTTCCAAAGTAATAGGAAAAGAAAAAGAATTGTTTCTATGGGAATACCTGGGAAATGCGGTCTGGGGGAAAAAACCGAAAGACAAAAATCAACAGGTTTTTCCCTTTCAGCCCCCGGGTTTAAAAAGTCCCCAGTTGGATTATGAATTAAATAGTTTTCAAAAAAACTATCAAAAAAAGTGCGCTATCTGCGCCAAACTGAGATGCACGGTGAAAAAATTGGTTTTTTGCACCCAAGGGACAAACGAAAAACGTTCTTAAAAATTTTTTTTCTTTTAAAATTTGGGGTGTACAAGGGGTTTTTAAAAAAAAACTGGTTCCGCACCCGAAAAATACAGCTTTTTAAAAATTTTATACGGAAAAAAAAAAGGTGGTTTTCCCACAAAGAAATAAAACCAAAAATTTTAATAGAAAATTTTCTGTAGCCAAATTTAAGTAAAAGGTGGTTTTTGAAAAAAAAGGGGCCGACCACGGCAATAAAAGCTTTTTAAAAAAGTTATACGGATAAAAAAAAAGGGGGTTTTTGCACCCAATGAAATACCCAAGCGTTATAGAAAATTCCTGTACCCAAAATTTTAAAATTTTCAAGGTGGCTCTTTGAAAAAAAATTTGGGGCCGCACCAAAAGGAAATTTACAGCAAATTAAAAGTTATATGGATAAAAAAAAGGGGGGTTTTTGTATCAATGAAAAAACCCCCAACCGTTACTAGAAAAGGGACTATACCCAAATTTAAGTAAAAAGCTGGCTCTTTAAAAAAAACTGGGCCAAAACACGGGTAATACAGTTTTTAAAAAGGGGTTACACGGTAAAAAAAGGGGTTGTTTTTGCACCAATGAAATAAAAAAAAAGGGTTTATTTACAAAATTTCTGTAAAAAAATTTAAGTAAAGATAGCCTTTAAAAAAAAAAACGGGGCCGTCCCACTGCAATACAGTATTTTAAAGGTAATCGGATTACAAAAGGGGGTTTTTGTGAACTAATAAAATTACACCAAAAGTTAAAAAAAAAATTTTCCCTGTATCCTTTTTTAAGTAAAAGGGTGGCTTTTTAAACCCAAAACTGGCCCCGCACGCATGCAATAAACCCTTTTTTAAAAGTTTTACGGATAAAAAAGGTGGTTTTTGCCCCAAATGAAATCAGAATAGTTAGAGATAATTTCTGTACCCAAAATTTTAAGTACAAGGGGGCCCTTTTTTGGCAAAAAAAAATTTGGGCCGCAACATCCCCAATACAGCTTTTTAAAAAAGTTATAGGGATTAGAAAATGTGGTTTTTAAACTTTTAAATATAACAACAGTTACTACAAAATTTCTGTATCCAAATTTAAGTAAAGGTTGTTTTCTTTGAACAAAATGGGCCGCACCCGTGCAAATAGAGCTTTTTAAAAAGTTACAGGATAACAAAAGGTGGTTTTTGAACCAATGAAAAAAAACCAACAGTCAAAAAAAATTTTTGGGTACCCAAATTTTAAAAGAAAAAGGTGGTTTTTAAATTAAAAAATGGGGCCCGTAAAAAGTGAAATACAGCAAATTTAAAAAGATTACTTTATAAAAAAAGGTGGTTTTTGCCCCAAATAAAATAACCAACATTTACTGGGAAAATTTCTGACCCAAATTAAGAAACAAGGTTCTTTAAAAAAAAAAGGGCCCCGAAACCAGTGAAATTACAGCTATTTTAAAGGTAATCGGCTAACAAAAGGTGGTTTTTGCACCAATGAAATTACACAAACAGTTACTAGACAATTTCTATATCCAAATTTATGTACAAGGAGGCTCTTTGAAAAAACTGGACCGCACCGCGTGCAATACAGCTATTAAAATGTTGTAGGATAACAAAGGTGTTTTTTGCCCAAGAAAATACAAATAGGTTACTAGTAATTTCTGTATCAAATATAAGTACAAGGTGGGTCTTTGCAATAAAATGGTCCTCACCACATGCAATCAGCTATTTAAAGTTAAACTGATAACAAAAGGTGTTTAGCACCAATGAAATACACCAAAGTTACTAGTAAATTTCTGTATCAAATTTAAGTAACACAGGTTGCTTTTGAATAAACTGGGCTGCGGCACGTGCAATAACAGTATTTAAAAGTTAAAACAGATAACAAAGGTGGTTTTGCACCAATGAAATACACCCAACGTTACTAAAATTTTGGAATCCAAATATAAGTATTAAGGTGGCTCTTTGAACCAAACTGGGCCTCACACCGTGCATACAGCTATTTAAAGTTCATACGGATAACAAAAAGGGGGTTTTTTGCACAATGAAATACACCACACAGTTAATAGAAAATTTTCAGTAATTCAAAATTTAAGTGCAAAGTGGCTTTTTAAACAAAACTGGGCAGCCCCACGTGCAATACAGCTATTTTAAAGGTAATTGGATAACAAAAGGTGGTTTGTGCACTAATGAAATACACAAAAGTTATAAAAATTTCTTGTACCCAAAATTTTAAAAGAAACAAGGTGGCTTTGAACAAAACTTGGGGCCCAAAGTGCAATACAGCTATTTAAAAGTTATACGGAAAACAAAGGTGGTTTTTGCCCCAAATTTAAATACACAACAGTTATTTAGAAAATTTCTGTACCCAAATTTAAGTACAAGGGTGGCTATTTGAACAAAATGCGGGCGCAACCAAAGGGGCATAAGCTATTTAAAAGTTATCGGATAAAAAAGGGTTTTTTGCACCAATTAAATAACCCAACCCTTACTACAAAATTTTGATCCAAATTTAATTAAAAGGTGGCTTTTGAACAAAGGGGCGCATCAAAGTGCAATACCAGTATTTAAAAGTTATACGGTAAAAAAGTGGTTTTGCACCAATGAAATACACCAACAGTTACTAAAAATTTCTGTATCCAAATTTAAGTACAAGGTGGCTTTTGAAAAAATCTGGGGCCACCAAAGTGCAATACAGCTATTTAAAGTTTATACGGATAACAAAAGGTGTTTTTTGCACAATAAAATACACCAACAGTTATAGAAAATTTCTGTATCAAATTTAAGTACAAGGTGGCTATTTGAAAAAACTGGGCTGCACCAAAGTGCAATACAGCTATTTAAAAGTTATACGATAACAAAAGGTGGTTTTTGCCCCAATTAAGTACACCAACAGTTACTAGAAAATTCTGTATCCAAATTTAAGTTAAAAGGTGGCTATTTGAAAAAATTTGGGCGCACAAAGTGCAATACAGCTATTTAAAAGTTTAAACGGAAAACAAAATGTTGGTTTTTGCACCAATAAATACACCAACAGTTATACAAAATTTCTGTATCCAAATTTAAGTACAAGGTGGCTCTTGAACAAATGGGGGGCACCAAAGTGCAATACAGCTATTTAAAAGTTATCGGATAACAAAGGTGGTTTCTTGACCATGAAATACACAACAGTTACTAGAAAATTTCTGTATCCAAATTTAAGTACAAGGTGGCTCATTTGAAAAAACTGGGGCACACCAAAGTGCAATACAGCATATTTAAAAGTTATATAGGATAACAAAGGTGGTTTTTGCACCAATGAAATACACAACAGTTATTAGAAATTTTGTATAAATTAATACAGGTGGCTTTGAAAAATGGGCCCCCTTTGCAATAGATTTAAATTATAATAAAAAGGGTTTTTTTTGCACCAATAAATACACAAAGTTACTAAAATTCTATCCAATTTAAGTAAGGTGGTTTTAAAAAAGGGGAACGTGAATAGTATTAAAAGTTTACGGATAACAAAGGTGTTTTGACAATAATCAAACAGTTATAAAAATTCTTATCAAATTTAGTACAAGGTGGCTTTGAAAAAATGGCCCCAAAGAATACACTATTAAAAGTTAAGGGTAACAAAGGTGGTTTTTGCACCAATGAAATACACCAAATTAAAAATTTCTATCCAATTAAGTACAGGTGGCTTTAAAAAGGGGCACCGTGCATACAGCTATTAAAGTTATACGTAAAAAAGTGGTTTTGCACCAAAAACACCAGTTACAAAAATTCTGTATCCAATTAAGCAAGTGTTTGAAAAAATGGCGCCCCGTGCAAACACTTTAAAGTTTACGGAATCAAATTGTTTTTGCAAATAAATAACAACAGTTCACAAATTTTGTATCCAATTAATACAAGGGCTTTTAAAAAATGGGCACAAGTGCATACACTTTAAAAGTTTAGGAAACAAAAGTTTTTCACCAATGAAATACACAACGTTATAAAAATTTTGTATCAAATTAAGTAAAGTGGTTTGAAAATGGGGCCCCAATGCAAACACTTTAAAAGTAAAGGATAAAAAATTGGTTTTGCAAATAAATAACCAACAGTTATAAAATTTCTGTTCAAATTAAGAAGTGTTTGAAAAATGGGCACAAGTGCATACACTATTTAAATTTAAATAAAAAAAAGGGGTTTTTGCACCAATAAATACCCAACAGTTCTAAAAATTCTTTTCCAAATTAAGTCAAGTGGATTAAAAAATGGGCGCCCCTGCAATACAGTTTTTAAAAGTTAACGGAAAACAAAATGTTTTTGCCCCAAAAAAACCCAAAAAAATTTTTTAAAAAAAAATTTTTAATAAAATTTAATAAATTTTCGAAAAAATTTTTGCCCCCCCCAAAAAAAAAAAAAAGGGGCCCAAAAAACCCCACAAAAAAAAAGAAAATTTTTAAAAAAATTAAATAAAAAAAATTTAAAAAAATTTTTTTGGAAAAAAGGGGGTTTTTCCTGAAATAATCCAACTAAAAATTTTTTATTAATTTTAAGTAAAAAGGTGGTTTTTGAAAAAATTCCCCGAAAAAAATTACAAATTTTAAAAAAAAACGATTTTAAAAAGGGGGGAAATAAGAAAAAGTTATAAAAAACACTTTAAAAGGGGTTTTTTAAAAAAAAAGGGGCCCAAAAAATTCTTACATTTTAAAAATTTTGGGTTTAAAAAAATTTTTTGCACAATGAAAAAAATTTAAAAAAAAAAAATTTTCTTTTTTCAATTTAAATACAAGGGGTTTAAAAAAAATTTTTCCCCAAAATGAATACGGGTTTTAAAAAATTA
>JAODAL010051785.1:0-26454 GCA_025379985.1 Phyllomedusa bahiana | reverse complement strand
CCCCCCAATATGCACACGTCCACAACCACCATAGAAAAAGCCACTAGGAGAACAAACTGGATTATTTACTTAATTAAAGGGAAGAAACCTATATTTGTTTTCACAAACACATTATGCCAAACTCCAGCATGCAAGTTATTTTCCATTCTGTGAAAAATAATCTGAAACTGTTTTAAGAAAAATAGTTTCCTCTTCTTGTTGACTTTTTATATGCAGTATGCTTGGAATGTTTTTCTTCCATAGACCTCTATTGTTTGTTTCCTGCATAAAAAAAATTGTGTGCAAATCTGTAGTATTGCAAAAAGAAAAATAAAGTCAGCTCAACTAGGTATCCACCTAAATTATATCAGCTGGCATTTGCTCGAAAAGGTTGAAAGCCTAAACAACTTAAATCACAATCTTCAAACACAACTAGGAATCCATCTTCTTCGAGTTAAAAAGTAGATAAATTTGGCTTTACTAAAGAAAATCTGTGTAAAAGTGCATGGCCCAACACATGAAAATCATACACTAATGTGTATCAGAGGAATCTCCTTAAAAGGGTTGTCTAACTACATTGATTCATATTACCTCAGTCCTGTTTTCTTGGCTTCACTTTGAATTCAGGGGCGTGTTTACTGGCTACCACTAGGCTGCAGTAGAAGCCAGGTCTGTAGCTATAGCAACCAGTGCTGACAGCCTATCAGGAGAGATCAAACAGGTCTGTAGCCATAGTGACCTGAGGAGCTGATGCAGCGCATACAAGAGCGAAAATCTCAGAATAGTTACGACACTGTTAATGGACATATATTGCAAAGTGACTTGTTTTTGCAAGATCTTTAACATAAAAAGCAATCCTTTTAGCGAGATAACCCGTATATTGTGCTATGCCTTTCCAGCAAAAATTTCCTCTAATAAAGACCAAACTTTATCTAATGTTTGAATCAAAGTAGATGCTGAATTCTCAGTTTTGTTTGAAGATGTGTTAATGTGAATTGTGTTTTTTGTGGCAATTATTTACATTCACAATCATGTAATTCAAAGAGGAAAAATTCACAGGAAAATATGTCACTAGAACATTTAATTTAACATATTTTGTACAAATACTACAAAAAAGCATAAAAAGTGTTAAATGTTAAAAAAAAAAAGTAAGCAGTTCATGAGGCATTTTTAAGTCCAAAAAGGCCACAAAAGGGATATTTGTAACTGGTTAAATAACACATTTTCTTGAGAATTATTAATACTAATAAAAGTGACTCTTCACCAATGGTTTCCCACATGAAAATCCAAGTTATTGTATGGACTAGTTTACTTAGCATATAATCATTTTTAAAGACTTGAGACCTGTGGTTTTGATCTAACCACATCTTTGGCCAAGTTCCCAGTCTTACACATGGAGAATTAGTGTGCTGTACCTTAGAAATCAAGTCTGTCCTATATGCAAATTGTCCCAGGAACCCTTGGGACCCAGATTAGTTACATACTGAACAGAGGATATCCTGTTTTCATTGGGCCCAAATATTTTCAAGGTTGGATTTATAATGGATGTATTCCTATTTCATCGATTAGTATTATCATGTAGGCAAAAGTAAATAAAGACTACAACCAAATACAATGTTGTTCTGATTTTGCTTCTCTTCAGAGTTAGGAGCAAATCTTATCTTTTGCTTTTATATACAAGTTTCCCTAGCTACTGGCCACCTCTCTCTGCTCTAACAGGCTGCAGCAGTGGCTGGAATGGTGACCTCATTCCACGCTCTGTGTCTTATCTGAAAAACAGGAGCTTGTTTACATTACTTACTGACAGGTTTTTACCTTTTAGAGCTCTGTAAACTTGTGCACTGCTATCTATTTACAAACCTCCTTTACTCATTTCACTATAACAGGATCAGTTTGTAACAGCGGAGCTGATATGCCATCACTGCTGTAGACCAGATTACAGCCTAACTGGGAAGTGTGAGCCTGAAGCTGGATGTGAGTCTGTAAAACAGCATGGTGAGATAACTCCCTTAAATTCTCATTAAACTTGTAATTTTTTCTTAGGGATTCTGCAACCTGTTAAAAATCGGTCATTGGTGCTACAATTTCTAGATTGGTTGAGTAGAAACAAAATGTATTACATAAATTAAAAGTCTATTAAAAATATAAACAAAAATATGACTTTAACATAAAAGAAATTTAAGACAATGTTAACATTTTTACAGAATTTTACTGTCATGTTTTAAGGGATAACATTTTCAATTTGTACAGCTCAACAAAGAGATGCATGATTTCTAGGGCATGTTAAGTTTTTCTAAACTTGAGCATGCTCAAATTAAATTTTTGTGATATTTTTATCATTGATTTTAGGAAGTTTGTCTCTCAATACTGTCAGCATGCTTGACGATCGCTGTTATTGCAGGGAAAATCATTGTTATTTACAGTGAATTCCTGACCATTAAATATGGACAGTTTTAGGAGTCAGGTGTAAAGGTTTCTCCTTCTTACAGCGGGGGACTCCTTTCTAAGTGTTGAGGAATCTGTAGACAAAAATGGATGTGCAAGGCAAACACAGTTGCGATGTACAAAGACAGCTGCATTGAATGATAGATGTTTCCTTAAGGAGGCACTGTAATGAGAGGGAAGCAGATCAGAGTATTAGCGGCAAGAGCTAAGCACATGTTGGACTTGGGTGCTAGGGCCCAGCAGAGAAGAGAAGTTTATGGGCCATTGTGCCAGCCTGCCTCCACCACTTGTATGGGGTCCCGTCCGGTCTCGCTTCAACTTATACAGACTGGTTTAATGACATCATCACTCTAACCTGTAATCAAGATGGGGCTCTTGGGCTTCTAAGTCTCTCTCACCTAACTTTTATATAAATTCAAAGAAATTATATATAAAGCTACAACACAAAGTACTAATTATAAAACCACTAAATAATGGTCATATGTTACCAAATAATATCACTACACTAAACCAGAATTCCAAGTATATTACTAAAAATTTCACTAAGACTATAAATCACCACACCATGATCACATATTACCAACACATACTGACTGAATAATGCCACCAAATATGACTACCACTTATCACCACCACATAATGACTGAATAATACCAGCACACCATGACCATATATCACCACCACATAATTACTGAATAATACCACAACAACATGACCATATATCCCCATCATATAGTGACTGGATAATACTGCCACTCCATAACCACATATCACCACCACATAGTGGCTGAATAGTGCTGCCACTCCACGACCACATATCAACACCACACAGTGGCTGAATAATACTGTCACACCATGACGGCATATCACCACCACATAGTGACTGAATAATACACAATACCATTGCTGAATATAAACCATTACACTGTGCTCAATATTACCACCATACAGTGACCATACAGCGGTAGATATCAGTTGTAGGCATGCACTCTACACACATATAAGTGATTACAGTAAAGATACATGCAGAGACTCACTGGAGATGTCTTCTCTGATGATTCGTTCTCTTCTCTGACAAAACTTGGTAGGCAGATAGGTAAACCCCCATATAAGTATATATAAAGGTCCCCTGTGGGTAGGTATAAAAACCAACTCAGGGTATAGCTTCTCTAGGTAGATAGGTATATAGAGCACCTGTTAGTACGTAGACCCCACTGTAGGTATATACAGCCTGTTGCAGGTATATATGCTCCCTGAGGGAGCCTCTTGTAGGTGTAGACATGCTCCCTGTAGGAATATAGAGGCCGCATGTCGGTATATAGCCCATTGTAGGTATACATGCCCCTGTAGATAGATATGCTCCCTGTAGGTATACATGTCCCATGTAGCCATATACAGCACCCTGTAGGTGTTTACATCCCACCTGTAGATATACACATGTAGGGACAGGTAAGTGAAGACTTTTTCTAAATACTTTAGTCTTTTGATTTTACCTTGTTCATGAGATAATAGAGATTTTATCTGCTCTGTGTACACACAGGTATCTATGGCTACTCATCCATGTCTCCCATCCTGATTATATATATTGTTTGAAGTATTCCAGAAAAGACTCATTGTTTTTACTCCCTAGATCAATTGTCATTTTGTTTACCGAATATTAAATCTCCTGCATTTAGGGGGACATGTATGAAAACTGTCTTGGTCTAAGACTTTCTATGTTGTCCATAGCTACCAATCAAAGCTCCCATTTCATTTTTTCAGAGCACTATATGAAATGAAACGGGCGCTCTGATTGGTTGCTATAGGCAACAAAGAAAGTCTTAGACCAAGACAGTTTTCACACATGTGGCCCTTAGTCTTTATAATGTCTCAGCTAGTTATAGGGAATCTAAATATGCTAATCACTGCTATATACTCACCGACAGTCTGACGAGACATAGAAGAAAAAGCTGCCTGTGATTCAGTGAAACAGTATGGGGAGAAAATCCCTTTAAAAGAGTACTGAGTTTAGAAAGACACAAGCAAGAGCAAATTGTGAACAAGTCATTGTGCGAACACCTGAAGTAACAAAGCTCTAAAAGTGCAGGGTTGCATCGTAGTTAGGATTGGCTGGGAATGGAAGCTTCAATGACTTGGCGGGTTAGTGAGGTCTATCTGGATGTACATTATACTATTAACTGTGCTAGTGAGGTGTTTCTAGTAAGAGCTTTGAGTTAGTCCAGACTTGGCAGGATTTGCTTTGTTGGTGCAGAGATCAGACCAAGTACAGAGATCAGAGGGGCGCTATTTGATTGACATAAAAGCCGTGTCAAGTCTGCTCTTGGAGACCGTGGCAGAAATGCATGAGAGACAGTGGCAGACATTGTGGCAAAGCTCCTGTTAACTGCTGTTAAAGTTACTTCTTGGATACTATAACAGAGCTGCTGCAAGCTTTTGCAAACTAGTTGCTTGATAAACTATTACAAAGCCTACAATAGATAACTACAGGCCTGCTGATAGAGACTGCTGATGAAGACTGTGACAGAACCTATTATGAATTGATGCAGGACTGCTGTTAAAGGACTAATGCCCAGTTTACAGTTGAGTTCCTGTATAAACTGTTTTCTGAATTCAGTTGTTGGGAACTCCTACAAGAACTTCAATTGCCATGACCTATCTCAAGCCACTATTTCAAGGCATCTTTGCTGAGGACCTGTATTGCATGTCCACTGTGGTGTAGATTTTATACACTTGCTGCAATCGTGATTCATTGTGGCAATATTCTATATTGATAAAGGGTGAACATTCAGAGGCCTGTAGAGACATTAGACTAAATAGGCACAGACAGACAAGGTGGGCTCTCACGTAATGGTAAAGTTCCTCTGATGAGGGATGGACCCTCTGTTCTCCACCTCTCCTGCCTTCAAAGATATTTATTTAAGTGTTGAAGCCATGTCTACATGTCAAAGACTACATGTTTCTAAACAAATAGTAGTAGAGAACCACGGCACACCAATTCTGGTATTAAAATATATTTTTGTAAGAAATAAAACATTCTATTATTTGCATAATACCAGAATTGATGTGCCGTGGTTCTCTACTACTATTTGCTACTTAGTAAATTTTAATCTTCCCACCGAGCACCCACCACCTAGGTGGGCGTTACCCTTTATGTTACTAAACAACCTTTTGAGTGGGAAAAAATTCAACAGGCACAACGTACAGTATGTAAAGACTAGGATCTTATTCAATTGTTGGAACTTTTTCTTTGTATGAAAGAGCTTCGGCGATCACAATAAAAACCTGTACATGCATGCTAGAATTTCATGTAAACATTCCAGTAAATCATTAGCCACAGCAGGCAACCTCTACACCCAGGGACTGGTCCGAAAAGTTACTTTCCAGTTTGTACCATAGCAAGGTTAACACAGACCAGCAGGGACAATTGGCCCTGTGGAACTATAACAATAAGTATTGGCATTTTTCATTAAAGGGGTTATGCAGTAAATTATCTTATTATTTTATTAGGATACTGCTGCACTAAAGCAGGGCCGGGACAAGACAATTTGGTGCCCTAGGCAAATGGGTCAACCGGCGCCCCCCCCCCCCCCCCCATAAAAAAAATATTACACGTTCTAATCCCCCATTTGCCATTTTACAAATAAAAAAAATAAAATTAAAAAAGTTACACATAATTGGTATCACCATGTACAATCCAATTTCTTAAAATATAAAATCATTCATCCCGTATGCTGAACACCGTAATAGAAAAAAAAATAATTTTATACTAAAATTTCACAACTCCTAAAATTGAAGAAAAGTCCCATGTATCCCAAAATGGTGCCAATAAAAAGTACCCATCAGCCTGTAAAAAATGCTCCCTCACTCAAGTCCACAGAGGGACAAACAAGAAGATGGTGCTTCTATAATGTTTTGCCGCCGGACCACCAGCAGCAAATCCGCCCGACGGAAAACCCGTGCAGTGGGGACTGCTGCACGGGTTTTCCAAAGAGCACAATAGTGCGCATTTTCGGACGGTTTTTCAGGTGGTCTGAAAAACCGCAAACCGGCTGAAAAACTGGCCGAAAACCCTTGCCGTGGGGACATGCACTTAGAGATCTAAAACCTACTTATTAATTACAAAGTGCCAACACAATAATTTAACGTGATTATTGAGATGATGTCTGTTACCCATAGCAACCGATCAGAGCGCAGCTTTTATTTTTTTGGTGCAGTAGCAAAAATAATAGCTGAGCTCTTATTGGTTCCTATTGGCTGATTGGCTGCTGTGGGTAACAAAAGCAGACTATTAGGCTATGATCACACGCGCCGTAATACATTGGGTGTCTCGGGACCTCGTGCTGATATGCACGTACTCCTGATGTGCGGGGGGTGGGAGGCAGCCCTCTGGCCCCATAGACTGTCATTACTAAATTGACATGTCATTTATCTCTCCGCACATGTAATGCGATCATATTGTACGTGCGGGGGGATGAGGTGTAATCTATAGTTCTATGAGAGCTATGGATTACCGTAATGATTGGGGCGCATTTCCCCGCATACTAAGCACAGTATGCCGCGAAATACGCTCCAAAATAAGCATGTGAGCATAGCCTAAGACATTATAGTGTATGTATGTCATATGCACATGTGTTTACTGTATATTGCTATAATGCAAGTATGTTTTTATATATATATATATATATATATATATATATATATATATACACACATGCATACATAGACACTGCATGTGTATATGTATAGAGGTGTATATATAAGGGAAGGGATTCCAGTGAGTGTATATTCCTTCAGCCTGCCTGCTCTCTGAGTTTGGAGCACTCCAGCTTTGTCCGGCCAGCAGAGAGTTAACCTAGGGCAGAGTTGGAGAAGTCCACACTCCGAGGGCAGCAGGGGTCATTGTGAACTGATGGCTCCTTGGTCCTATCTCACTGCTTATCAGGAGAGGTGTCATCAGTTCACATAGGATGATTAGTTCAGCTCACGGTTCAGGAGGACAGCAGCACTCACAGGCTCCGCTCCGGCTGTCTCTCTCCTCCTCCCGTCCTGCAGAAGAGATTTGAATTGTGTTCTCCCGCCCGCCTTCTCTCCGATGCCAGAGAGGAGTTGCAGGGGGCGGCACCTGGAGCGACTGTTTCCCACTCTCCCTGCTGGTCCACCGCAGGATGTGATGAGCAGGCAGGAAGAATCCAGTGGCCAGAAGACAGTCCACACGCAGTGGAGGCAGGGGCAGGATGGGTAATGTGGGCGGCGTCAGCAGCAGACACTGACTAAGTGCAAAAGGTCAGTGGCTGCTGATTAGTGACAGGAGCGCTGTGGGCAGGCGCAGCGTCCTCTTCATCAATAAATCCATCAGTGTTTACTTAGGTGCCGGGCAGCAGGCAAACTTACTGCGCCCCACTTCTTACAGGCAGAGGCGGTGCCCTAGGCGACCGCCTACCTTGGCCTTCCCGTCGTCCCGGCCCTGCACTAAAGTAAGTGCTCTGAACAGTAAAGTCAATCACTGGCACGACTGCTGTAGTTATCAGTGGCTACAGCAGTGATGTCCTTTTTGGAAGAAGAGCAGTAGATAGTGAGGATGGGGCAGCATTGGATCCCAGATGAAAGAAGGGGTGAGAATACGTTGTTTTATTTTAATAGGGCAGCAATATCCTAGCAAAATATTTTTTTTTTAAAAGTTAACCAGAAAACCCATTTAAGTTATCCCATATGTAGCTGGAAGTTTTACAATTTGTACAAATGAATCTAAAATGGAAAAACTGAAAAAAATTAAACTGTAAAAAAAAATTTCTTCTTGTCTCATGCTTTTCCCTTTGTTTACTATTGTCTTTTAACACATTCAAAAATTTAAATTTCAGAACCATCCTTCATGTTTCCCATTTGCATTTTGAAAGGCAGCCAGTGTAGCAGCTTTCAGATTAGAGACATTCTGCTGCACACTAAAAGGCTCAAAGAACAGAAAGCGAATTTCAATCTTGGCCCTTTTTTTTCCAGCCCATTGCTTTCCCAGCCCATGTCAATTTGTTTAACACTTGGAACAATACCAAAAGGCCGTGAAAGGGATCAATCTTGCTTTTACTCACGAGCAAAGGGAAAACAAAGAGCAGGAAAAAAACCTTAAATCCTCCCTGTAGTAAAAAGAGACCCTATAAAAGATGAAGAAAAAAAATGTTCCTGAGGGGCCATTTGGGGCACACATAAGCCATTTGGAAAAAAAGGCAGCCCCAGTTTGAGAAAAAAACCCAAATTTGATGATTTGTACGGGTTTTTTTTTGGGAGATAAAAGCATTTCCCAAACGGGGCCCAAATTGGAAGTAAACCTTCAAATAAAAGCAAAAAAACCGGTTTTTTCCTTTACCAAAGAAGAAAAAAAATTCCCAAAAATTGCTAAGGATGTTTAAATTTTCTGATTGGGAGTGCCCTTTGCTTTATCCTCCCATGGTGAGATAATTTATCTGGGTCTCTAGGGGAAGCGAAATTAATTTCTTTCTAATAAAAAGGTTCGGGTTAATATTTTAAAATTGGCAAATGTAGCATGACTGTACTTCTCAATTGAAAAATACTGTTTAAATTGGGTAGTTTCCCAGAGGCCTAAAATCATTTAAATCTTTTAAAAAAAAAAGAAAAAAAAAAAAAAAAAAAAAATTAAAAAAAAAAATAAAAGAAATAAGAAAAAAACACAGAAAAAAAAAAAAAAAAAAAAAAACCCCCCCGGTGCGCTAGGCTGACTGTGCAAGAGGCATGGAGGATTTAAAAAAGCCCATTAAAATGAAATTCTGAAACTTGGTCAAGCATTTAATGCATCAAAAGTGTTACAGCAGGACAGTGATTTTAATTATTTCAAGTTAAATTTTTGTGTATCTGTTTTTATTTTTCATTTGAATTTTTTGGAGCAATAGACAAAATTGCAGCTGACCAAACAGTAATATTTGCATATTTAGGAGGTTTTATCATAAAGAAAATTTAAAACCCAATTTAAATGGTTGACATTTTTAAAAGGAGGGCCCCCCCCTTTAAACGATAAAGAAACTGTTTTTGACTTTCATTTTTGGACAGTATGCAGAAAGCTTCTGACCCCCCCACTAGGGGTGACTACGGGCGGGGGAAAATTTTTTAAATTTAAATACCGTTACTTTAAACATCCCGAAAAACCTTCCAACATCGGGTTTATGGAGCAAAAAAATTTACAAAATTTTTAATTATTTTAATTTTTTTCCAAAAGGTTTTAATAGAGCTTTTAAACGGGGGTTTGCCCAAAATTTAACCCTTTAACAAACAGGTCATTTCTAAAAAACTTTTACATAAAAAAAATTTCAGCAAAAAGTAAAAACCCTTTTTTCTTCTGCAGGTCATACATACAGGCGAAAGTCAATCCCAAATAAAACAATTTTGGCTCAGGCAGCCCACCTTTGCCCGGTCTACCTTAAACTTTTCCCGTGCCAAAGATTTGGCGTCAAAAAATTAAAGTTTTCTGTGTTCTTTTTACCTTGTTGTATCAGAAGAATGTTAACACAAACAATGGCAATAAAATAGATTAAAAGGGTTGTCTTGCTCACTTCACTTTTAAATTAATTAAGCTAATTATCTCTAAAACAATATTACTAAAATTTATTGAACTTTATTTTATAGGGTTTTAAAATTATTTTTGGGGGCACCCCCACAAAACCAGGGCAGGGAGGGGCGACAAAAAGTATTTAAATTTTTTTTTCAACCCTTTTTTTCCAAACCAAAACCGAAACGGGGTATTTATGTCAAAAGCAACCCAATGAATGTGTTAAAGGTTTCATTGTTCATAAGACCCCAAAACTTTCTAAAGCGCCTAACATTAAAAAGGGGGGTTCTGGGGTGTTCTGGGGGCGTCCCCAAAACCCCACCCCTTAATATTTTTAAAAACATATATGAAATGGTTTTGGGAAA
This sequence comes from Phyllomedusa bahiana, assembly GCA_025379985.1. Classification (NCBI taxonomy): domain Eukaryota; kingdom Metazoa; phylum Chordata; class Amphibia; order Anura; family Hylidae; genus Phyllomedusa; species Phyllomedusa bahiana. The sequence continues at coordinate 16,113 of JAODAL010051785.1, read as the reverse complement.
AAATAAGCGCATTAAATGCCCCACAGGGAACCTAACCAATGTGGGGCTGCCCGAACCGAGGGGTTCCCAGGTAGAGACAAATTTTCTGTAAGGAGCAAAAAATTTTTTCCCAAAAATTCTCATTAAAAAAAGTAATTTATTATAATTATCAAACTGTATAAAAAAGTAATTAAATTTAAAAATTTAATGAAAAAAATGATCAAAAAAAAATTAATATAAAAATAAAAAAACCCAAAAATATAAAAAAATCTCCAAAAAATGTTTTAAAATTAATAGAAAATAAAACAAAATTTTTCATTTAAAAAAACCCTTGAAAATGTTGTTCAGAAATTTTTTTTTAAAAATCTTACTCTTAAATTTTAAATTTATTTTTGCTGCTCTCCCCACTTTTTTCCCACAACAAACAAAAAGCCAACACAGCCAGGTATTGCTGGGGCCTTTTTTCCTCCAACTGGATTAAAAATCATAGTTTTTTTTAATCACAGACTTCTATTCTAATGACTTTTCTTAAATTTTCCCCCTACTGTAACCTTTTTAAAATGTTAGGCACATTACTTTTTACACCTTTCATTCTCTAATCGCCTAACCCCATAGACAGGCCCCCTTGAGCTTTAAAACCAAAAACCCTTTTTGAAAACACAGAAAACCAAATTTCAAAACATCAGACACCAAAGGAAAAACTGAAAAATTTTAAATCGCAATTTAAATTTTTACCCCCGCCTTTCCTTCATACATTTGGGGCCCAAAAGGTGTCTTAAAAAATAAGCACTGTTTACCTGACTACGTTAATTTCCCCACAATAGTTTTTTAGAGATGGGGGAAATTTTTCAAAAAATTTTTATTCGCCGAGTTCGGAAATTTTCCCAAAAATAATTTTTTTCGACCTGAATATATTCGCGACGAAAACGCGTTAAAAAACAGGTTTTTTCCCCGGCAGAAGCCCGTAAGGGGGGCTGTAGAACATTTTTGCCCCTCTCAAAAATGCAGAGGGGGCTTTTGGTTTTGGGCTTCAAACAATGCCGTGTTTTTTTTGTATGACACGCAAAAAGACTCCGCCGCTCTTAGAATCGCTTCACTCCAAAAAACCCCGTACTTTCGGGGGCAAAACTGACCAAAAACCTGAAACCCGGAAATTTAGCCTATTAAAAATCAATTTGGGAGCGCCAGCTAGAAAAAAAACAAGCCGAGAGCTAAAATCCTAAAAGATAGCCCCAAAGGGCCCCAGGGAGAAGGGTTAAAGGACCTCACAGGTCACCCCCCATGAGGCCAGAGCTTTAAACCTCAACAGATTATGGAAAAGAAACCTTTTCTTTAAAACACTGATACATGAAGGCCCCCCCTTAAAATTTTAGAGGGTTTTTGGGAGTCAATTTTTATTGACTTTTTCTGATCATTTTTTTCCCCTTTCCCTTTCCAAACCGTTTACTGTCCCCCTTTCAACGGGGCAATAATCCAACATTTTTGCAAATCCAAAAACAAAAAAGGAGTTGATCCAAAAGAGATGAAACCCAAAAAATGGGGAAAAAATTTTCATGTCTTTTGGGGTTTTGTAACCCCAAATCCTCCTTTTTGGGTAGACAATCCCGATCCTTTTTATTCCTTCTGAAAAGTTAAAATAAAGGAAAAAAAAACATTGTGGAAATGTTTAAAAGAGTGGTTTAGGGGGAAAACAGCATTAAAAACCACCCCGGGGTTACCGTGAGACAGCGCAAGAGTCCCGGGCCCCAGAGTGGCACAAACAAATTTTTGGAGGGGGCAGCAACAACAGGAGTAGAGATTGGGTTTAAAATTTCCCCAAAAATTCGAAATTTGGTTTACCCTTTGCCGAATTTTTTCCGACAAAATTTGTTTCCCTCCGAATTGCTTTTGGGGTTAATTTCGTTAAAAAAAAAGCTTTTTTAGGCTGCACAAAGCCTTCCCGGGTTGGGGGAAAAACGTTGGCCATTTCTTTAAAAAGCCCAAAGGGGGCTTTTGGGTTTTTGGGCCTTTTATACAATGGGTTTTTTTTAGTAACAACGCAGATTTACTGCTGCCGCCTTTCAAACAATTTTACTATAAAATTCCCCGGCAAATTTAAAAGGGCAAAAATGACAAAAAAAACCCGAAACGGGAAGTAGGGTTATTAAAATCATGGCAAACGAAAGCGGAAAAAAAACAAGCTGAGAGCTCAGTTGGGAAAAATAAAATTAAAAGAGTGTGGGGGGTGAAAGACAGCAGCCACAGGGTGCTAGGACAAAGGAATTTGGGACAATGCATTCGGGGGATGGCAAAAAAAGGAAATAGCCACAAAAGTGGGCACAATACACAGTGTGGGGGGTTTATTTCCCGCCCCAACATAGCTGCATGAGGGCACACGAGTGGCACAAATGAAAATTCTGGAGGTGGGGAAAAAAAGGAGAAAGGGCCCCAGGGGTGGCACAATGACACAGTGTGGAGGGAAAAGCAACAAAAACCACAGCAGCAGATGAGGTCAGGCAGGGGGACAATGACAATTCCCGGAGGGCAAAACAGTAGTAGGCCACAGAGTGGCACAAATGGGCAGAGAAATGGGGGGGACGGGGAGGACAACAGCAAAGAGTCAGAGATTGGCACAATGGGCAGGGGGTGGGGTTGAAACCCGCAGCAGCAAAAAACAGCACACAAGGGATGAGAAATAGAGTTTGGGACAAAAAACACAGTGTGGATGTCACGGCACCACAACAAAACAGCACAGCAGCATGAGGGCAAAGAAAAGGGGGCCAAAAAATGAATTTTGTGGGGTGGTGGCCAAAAACCAGTCCCTGGTAAAGATGGAAAGGGCAGAAGGAAAAATTTTGGGGGGCAGAAAAAGGGGGCAACATGGCGGGGGGTGGGATCGGGGAAAAGTGGGTGGGGGCATTTTTTTTGAACCAAGATCCTTTCCACAGTTTGGGGGAGGGCATGGCTTAGTAATCTGATTCAAAGGCATTGGTTGTTTTAAAACTGGCCGAACCACGCCGAATTTACTTGACAAAAGGGCAGGTTTTGTTCCACAAAAACCTTTTGTAAAAAGCGGTTTCCTTTTCCTTTGGGGTAAACGATGGTCCTCGCCGCCCTGCTGGGCCCCACTTTCTGGCCCCTTCAGGAAAACTCCCACTGTAAACTTGGCAAATTTTCGGCCACACATCCAGGGTTTTTGGGCTTCCCAGAAAAACCACGGGCCCTTTTAAACTTGGGGGGGCAGAGTGCATTTTGGTCTTGGGGAAGAAGAAAGGAAAAAGAAAAACCCCTCCCTTTTGCCAAGGGGTGGGGCCTTGGAAATGGCGCAATGGCATTCTGCCACCGGGGGCTGCTTTCTTTCTGCGTTTGCGCCCGCCCCAGGGGGACCACCCATCTAGCCACTTTTTCCCAGGGCCCCCGGATGGTTAAAGCTGCAAATGGGTTTACGCAGGGCCGTGGGCCAAATTAGCTCCCCGGCCACGCCCTTCACTTTCTGCCCACAGATTCTACATTTACCCATATTCAGCTCCTCCGGTGTCTTAGCAAAGAAAATGGGCCCCAAACCCCCGGTTTGCGGGTTTTACTGCCAACCCCTCTGCACTGAGTGACTTTCTTCTGCCGCTCCTCGGTGAGCCCCCCTTGGGGGGCTCTTTTTTTGGAAAACCCGCGAAGCGGGGTTTCACCCCGTGGCCGCATGGGGTCCTGACCCACACTGCTGACTCACGGCCACAAAAACCCACTTTCTGGGTTCGCCCGCCTGACACAACCCCCCAGCTGAAGGGCCCCCTTTTCCTGACCTTTATTAAGCCCTTGCTTCACCCGGCCCCCAAAGTGCGGGCGGCTTTCATCATCATCCCATTTTTTGTCCCCATCGTCACTGCTGTCCTCAATTTACCGGTCTTGATTTTTGCCCAAAGGCCCGACCCCTCCCCCAAAAATTTACCTCCCCTGCCACTCCCCACATTAACTTTTCCGCCTACTGCAAGGGAAACAGGGGATATTTTGGGCCCCCTTTTTTCGCTGCCCAAATAGCTGTGTGCCTCCTTATCCTCCCCTGTTAGTGGCGCTGAGCCCCGATTTACATAGTGATCTTGGGATGAGGGAAAAAGGATGGGACATTTGGCGGGTTGAGGACGGTGGGGCCGCCGACCCGCTCCCCCTTTTGGGGGGGGGCCCCCCCCTGCCAACTAAGGGGGGTTTTCTGGACGTTCCCCCCCAAATCTTGGCTGGGGTTTTCAATGTCATCTGGGAGGAAGTGGATGATCTATTTAACCAATCAAAAAACCCTTTTGGGTTTTGAACAACATAAAGGCCCCTATGGGCAGCGGCAAATTCTTGGGCCCACCGAGTGAAACCCTGCTTTCGACGTCCCCCCTTTCTGTGCTGGGGGACCTGGGTCTGTTCCAGGAAAGTTTGGGGCCGCTGGGCCCCTTGCAGGGGAAGAGTCTGGCCCCCTCTCTGTCTTTACAATTTTGTTTTTTCCCAAAAAAGTACAGACACGCCTTTATGAAAAATCTGATATGATAAAAAAACAAAACCCCGGGATTTGACCCCCAAAAGAAAAACCAAATAACAAGCTTGGGTAAAACCCTTGGATATAAAAATTTCGCTCCCCAAATGGGCAGGAAAAAAATTTACTTGTTAAAGTGCCGTTTTTTAAAAAAACTGTGATTTTAATTAAATAAAAGCCCCAAACAGGCTTAACTAACCTTTTTATGAATTATGCTACAAACCAAAATTTTTTTCTTTGGGGTGAAAATGAACAAATTTTTTTTTTTTGAATTTCAACTGAAGGGGAAAAAATTTAGTTAAACCCTTTAAAGTAAATTTTCGCCAAAAAAAAATATGCTGCCAACAATTACCAAAATTTGGGAGCGGGGTTAAAACGGCGTTTAATTTTTTGAAAAAAACAACAACAGAAAAATTAAATTTAAAAATTCCGGGTATAATTATGCTACAGGCAAATTTTTTTCTTTGGGGGGGTGAAAAAACGTTTCTTTTTTGTGACGAAAAACGCGAACAACGCTAATTAACCCCTGGATCAAATTTTGGGAAAAAAAAATGAGCAACCCCAAAAATTAAAATGGTATTTGGATTGTAAAAAATGTTTTTTTCTTTAAATGAAAACAAAGGGAAAAGGTTTAAAAAACCCCTTTGGGTATTCAAAGTGCTGGGGAAAAAATGAGCAGATAGCATTAAAAAGTCCTGCACTGCATTGGACGCACACTGGGCTTCAGTTTTCCCAATTTTTACACAAAAACAGGGGAAAAGAAACGTAAGAGAAGCAAGGGCTCTGAGACAACCCCGTGGGCACCCCCTTTAAAAAACGCTGTCCCAAAATGAGTTTTTTTGTAATTGAATATCATAAGAAAACCGCGGCCGGGACCTTCCCCGCACAGTAAAAATAAGGAAAGGGTAAAGAGCTGCCAGCATCGCGCCCCCTACTTTTTAAATTTTTTCACAAAGTTGAAATCGGCACAGTTATTATTTTGATCGAAATTTTTAGATCATGCGATAATTTAGGTTAAAATCTGTGCATCATCTATTAAGATCGCGCCATTTTCGGCGCTTCCTGTCATTTTGGTGGCCAGCAAATCAGCTTACAGAATAGAGCAGGGTGAGATGTGTGTGCGACGTCATGACTGGGATGTGTATGGTTGCGATTGGCTGGAAAAATCACATGACCTCGTTTTACATAGAACAGCCCTTCCTGTTCATGATCAGTGTCTCTCAGCGTCTCATAGCAGTAGGACGTGCGCTCTGCCTGTGTCCAACCAGCTCAGCGAAATTATTCTATTTCTTCACAGAGAAAGCTCTACTGTTAGCTGTGATCCTTACAACTTAGTTAGATCAGAGATTGGAAGATTTTATGTAGTTAGGTAGAGAATTTTAAAGGAGCATCTACCGCTGTAAAGTCACGGAGGGGAGCGGGGGGGGGGGGGCCCGGTGGGCGAACACAGACAAGCTCTATAAAGAATACTGGATAAAGTTCACCAAGACTTAGTGTAGACATTGCACTGCAATAGCTTTATTATTAACAGTTTTCTATTGAAATATTTCCTGGATATTGGGCAGCCTGAACTTATATTAGGATACACATCTTTTCTAGTAACTGCAGGTCTCTTTGTTAGGTGCAAAACTCCACTTTTATTATCAGTATACATTTCAGATAGGTGTTCTTTTTCAATTTTTGCCCATTCCAGCTTTGTTGATATAGCCACCTTGCAGTTAAATTAGAATCCAGCAATTTTGTAGTCAGCACAGGTTGATAGGTGCCAAAATACCTTTTATTATCTGAATACATTACAGATACGTGTTTTTTCACTTTTGCGCACTACAGCTTTGTTCATTGAGGCACCTTGCACTTAAATGTGAATACAGCAATTTTGTAGTCACCACAGGTGAATTGAAAGGTGCAAAAAATACCTTTTATTATCCGAATACATTACAGATACGTGTTTTTTCACTTTGGCGCACTACAGCTTTGTTCATTGAGGCACCTTGCACTTAAATGTGAATACAGCAATTTTTTAGTCACCACAGGTGAATTGAAAGGTGCCAAAAATACCTTTTATTAACCGAATACATTACAGATACGTGTTTTTTCACTTTTACGCACTACAGCTTTGTTCATTGAGGCACCTTGCACTTAAATGTGAATACAGCAATTTTGTAGTCACCACAGGTGAATTGATAGGTGCCAAAAAATACCTTTTATTATCCGAATACATTACAGATACGTGTTTTTTGCACTTTTGCCCAGTCCAGATTTGTTGATAGAGCCACCTTGCAGTTAAATTTGAATCCAGCAATTGTGTAGTTACCACAGGTGAATTGATAGGTGCCAAAAAAATACCTTTTATTATCCGAATACATTACAGATACGTGTTTTTTCACTTTGGCGCACTACAGCTTTGTTCATTGAGGCACCTTGCACTTAAATGTGAATACAGCAATTTTGTAGTCACCACAGGTGAATTGAAAGGTGCCAAAAAATACCTTTTATTATCCGAATACATTTCAGATACGTGTTTTTTCACTTTGGCGCAGGCCAGCTTTGTTGATAGATCTACTTTGCAGTTAAATTTGAATCCAGCAATTTTGTTTTGATTTGAGGGATTTGAGAATAGCTGTGATTTGCCGTCTTTTAATAATAGACTTTCCAAAACTCTTCCATACCTTCTCAAATTTTTATATTTCTGAACATGGAGCGAAATTCAGGTGGTAAGCGAGCAAAGAGGGGGCTAAGACATGGAGGTAGAGGTACGAGAGAAGGTGCTAATTCCAGTGCTGGCGACAACACGCATGCCAGCGGATCGTCAATTGCAGGACCGTCAGGCCTGTCATCGCTGGGTCAGGGCCCTGTGAATCTCAGTAACGAACAGCGTCGCCAATCTGTCCTTCAGTGGTTAATGCAACCTGCATCCAGCACAATTGTCATGTTTTGAATTTTTGGGGGCATTTTGCTGTGAAATGCAGCTATACTACAGGTCCTATTGTAAAAAATGTGGTTTCTAACAGACATTTGTTCTTCACAATTGTCAAGAGTGGCTCAAGGGTGATGGTGCTGTCAGAAACAGGAATAGGTAGGACACTGTTAATGGACACATATTGCAAAATGACTTGTTTTTGCAAGATCTTTAACATAGCTATCAATCCCTGTATTGAGACAACCCATTTAATACAATTAAAAAAGAGAAACAAAGACATTGTGGGATTCCATCCTATTTTAAAAATGTGTTTTCTAGAATTAAACTACTAAAAAAACTTGCATGTACAAAATAGCTGGTAAAAAAATTCCTCTGAATTGTACAAGGGAGGTACAGGAAAACTTGACCAGATGTAGGTTATTCAGAGGACATGGAGTATGGAACACGGACTGAGAACAAAGTACAGAGACAATTTCTTCCAGCACGTTGAGTAAAATGAGAAAATGTATGCCATGAAAATGGGCACCTGGGTGGAACAGGAGCGTTAACCACCAGTATTTCCAAGTGAAGCTCAATTGATCTGCACTCATACGGAGGGGCAAGCGCTACCCAGGACAGGGACAGTATATGTCCAGTGAAACTAAAATGGTGGTTGAAAGACTCCTTTTTCCGGCACTTTTTAATCTGGGATCATGCAGGTTTGGGGCTCATGCTGAGGCCCAGGACAGGGATAGTCTATGTCCAGTGAAAATAAAATGGTGGTTCAAAGACTCCTTTTTCCGGCACTTTTTAATCTGGGGGTCATGCAGGTTTGGGGCTCATGCTGTGGCCCAGGACAGGTATAGTCAATGTCCAGTGAAACTAAAATGGTGGTTAAAAGACTCCTTTTTCCGGCACATTTTAATCTGGGGTCATGCAGGTTTGGGGCTCATGCTGTGGCCCAGGACAGGGATAGTCAATGTCCAGTGAAACTAAAATGGTGATTCAAAGACTCCTTTTTTCCGGCACTTTTTAATCTGGGGTCATGCAGGTTTGGTGCTTATGCTGTGGCCCAGGACAGGTATAGTCAATATCCAGTGAAACTAAAATGGTGGTTGAAAGACTCCTTTTCCTGGCACTTTTTAATCTGGGGGTCATGCAGGTTCGGAGCTCATGCTGTGGCCCAGGACAGGTATAGTCAATGTCCAGTTAAACTAAAATGGTGGTTGAAAGACTCCTTTTTCCGGCACTTTTTAAATGTGGGGGTCATGCAGGTTTGGGGCTCATGCTGCTTTCCAGGATAGGGATATTCAATGTCCAGTTCAAGTAAAATGATGGTTCAAATCATACTGCCTTCTGGCACTTTTTAATTTGTGGGTCATGCAGGTTTAAGGGTCATGCTGTGGTGCAAGACAGGGATAGTGAATGGTCTGTGATTTTTTTTCTGTGGCTTTTATAACCTAAGTGTGTTGCCTAGGATGTAGCACGTATCCATTTGACTGTTGTGGATGTTAATTCCAGCTTCTCCAGCCCTGTTTGGGTGTAAGAATGAAGGTGTTGTTGCTCTCCCATAGACTTTAATGGTCATCGATCATAATCTACCATCGACCATTGAATATCTTGTCGATGATGGTCGGCTATCGACCATCGACCAATGTCGATGGCCAACGTAATCGCTCAACACTAGCGGTGACGTCACAGAATCCCGTCGGTCTCTGATTGGCTTCATCTCTGCACATGTCATGCAGGCTATGCCCTTCTTCCTCCCAGAGTTCTTTGCCCCATGTAACGCCATGTGCTCGCAGCCATTTTATCAATCAAAAGCACGCTTTGTTCCCGCGAATCACCCCAAACTTCGATTTCGTTCAGAATCGAAGTTTTCCTGAAATTCTAAACGAATTCCACTTCGTTAGAATCGATTCGCCCATCTCTAATCAGGAGCCCACAAAGTGGTACAATGACAAGTGTGGAGGTGATGGCATCAACAGCAGCAGCAGCATGAGGTCAGAGAGTGGCACAATGACATATTCTGGAGGTGGCAATAACAGGAGTAGGCCACAAAGTGGCAAATAGACAGAGTGTGGAGGTGACGGCAGCAGCAACAGCAGCAGATGGGGTCAGAGAGTGGCACAATGACACAGTGTGGAGGTTACGGCAGCAACAGCAGCAGCATGAGGTCACAGATTAGCACAATGACAGAGTGTGGAGGTGACGGCATAAACAGCAGCAGCAGCATGAGGTCAGAGAGTGGCAAAATGACAAATTTGGAGGTGGCAAAAAACGGGAGTAGGCCACAGAGTGGCACGATGACAATGAGGGGGGAGGTGATGGCAGCCGCAGCAGCAGCATGAGGTCATAGAGTGGCACAATGACAAATTCTGGAGGTGGCAAAAAACAGGAGTAGGCCACAGAGTGGCACGATGACAATGAGTGTGGAGGTGATGGCAGCCGCAGCAGCATGAGGTCATAGAGTGGCACAATGACACAGTGTGGAGGTGACGGCAGCAACAGCAGCAGCATGAGGTCAGAGAGTGGCACAATGACACAGTGTGGAGGTTACGGCAGCAACAGCAGCAGCATGAGGTCACAGATTAGCACAATGACAGAGTGTGGAGGTGACGGCATAAACAGCAGCAGCAGCATGAGGTCAGAGAGTGGCAAAATGACAAATTTGGAGGTGGCAAAAAACGGGAGTAGGCCACAGAGTGGCACGATGACAAGGAGTGTGGAGGTGATGGCAGCCGCAGCAGCAGCATGAGGTCATAGAGTGGCACAATGACACAGTGTGGAGGTGAAGACAGCAGCAGCATGAGATCAGTGAGTGGCACAATGACATTCTGGAGGTGGCAAAAACAGGAGTAGGCCACAGAATGGGACAATGACACAGTGTGTAGGTCACGGCAGCAGCCACAGCAGCAGCATGAGCTCAGACAATGGCACAATGACAGAGTGTGTAGGTCACGGCAGCAGCCACAGCAGCAGCATGAGGTCACAGATTAGCACAATGACAGAGTGTGGAGGTGACGGCATCAACAGCAGCAGCAGCATGATGTCAGAGAGTGGCAAAATGACAAATTTGGAGGTGGCAAAAAACAGGAGTAGGCCACAGAGTGGCACGATGACAATGAGTGTGGAGGTGATGGCAGCCGCAGCAGCAGCATGAGGTCATAGAGTGGCACAATGACACAGTGTGGAGGTGACGGCAGCAACAGCAGCAGCATGAGGTCACAGATTGGCACAATGACACAGTTTGAAGGTGACGGCAGCAACAGCAGCAGTATGAGGACACAGATTGGCACAATGACACAGTTTGAAGGTGACGGCAGAAACAGCAGCAGTATGAGGTCACAGATTGGCACAATGACAGAGTGTGGAGGTGACGGCAGCAGCAACAGCATGAGGTTAGCGAGTGGCACAATAACACTGTGTGGAGGTGGGTGGCAATACCAGTCCCTGATAAAAATGATGGGAGGCAGATAGAGCAACTGACAGCAGATGTGTGGCATCAGGTGGGTGGTAGCATCACAAAAGTGGCAGGTAGGTATTTAGGGCGACATGTATGATCGGGAGTTGCGCCTGTTTTCTGGCGAAAACTGTGGCTCACCGATCCGAATCCCCTGTCGGATGCAGGGATGCGATGTTAGGCGCAACCTTCGCCACTTTCGACTGCACCTAACATGAAGGGGCGTGCAATGGGCGTGGTGTGGGCGTTCTGTGGCGGGACGCGCCACTTTCGAATACTCCGAGGCATATATGATCGCGGCTCGGCAAAGTGCGGCGCATTGCAGCGATCGCCAGCTCCGACAGGCAGACCTAGTTGAAGTTGGTCTAAATGAGCCGGAGGAGGCGAAGTGGAGCGAGAATGTAACATGAGAGGAAATATATAGAAGATCACCAAAGAAATCCATCTCAGCACTCAGCGCCATGCAGCATGGAGTATGAGTGCAAAAAACATTTTTATTAGGTGTAAAATATTTTCAGAAAAAGAGCTCAAACCTTCTTAAAAAAAAAAGCATTAAAAAATCACTTTCCAAAAATCTAGAACGGCGCAACACCAGGAATTAGGATCTTGGAAATTGCCGGGAAATGCAGTAATTCAAATTCTGTAAGCGCTTCTCATTGGTCGGCAGAAACCAGCCAATCAGAATAGGAGCGACAGTGACCCATTATAACCTATGGAGAAGTATTGACCAATCAAATTCAAAGGCGGGACAGTTCAAAAAACAGTAAAAATGCAGAAAAGAGCTGATTGGTTGAGCTAGCCAGGGCTTGGCAATCCTGGCCAATCAGAATACGAGCGACAGAACCGGCACCCTCACCAGAGGCACTTATCTATATTCACTCTATAAGGGGTGTATGGAACGTTATCTGCTGAGAATGGGGAAATCTAAGGCGGCTAAACATGCAGGAAAAGGAGCTAAAACCACTTCTCACAGTCCAGAAAGGGCAGCTGATCCTACACTGGACAGACAATGGGAGAATTTAACCATCCCGCCGAACCCCTCCCCAACATCTCCAAAATCGGAGGCAAGTTGTAATAGCCCACCGCCAGAGGACAATTACAAAAAAATTGCCACTGAAGTAGTTCGCCAGATCGCCCCAGACCTGCAAGAAATGCTGGCATCCACTGTGGCGCACATGTTTGCACAAATCAGGGGTGAAATCAGGGATCATGGAGACAGGCTGGAGGAACTAGAGTTCAAGGTTCAATCACTTGAGATGGACGCCGACGCTCTCCGATCCCAGCTCCAAGAGGTTCTCTCAGACAACAAACACCTCCTGGAAAAAATAGATGATCTGGAAAACCGCTCCAGGCGGAATAACCTGCGGATACTAGGTCTACCAGAATCTATTCTCCCAAACAATCTGCTCCACCTCTGTGAAAAAGAAATCCCTGAGCTACTAGGCCTTTCTGGTCGCTGCACAGTAGAAAGAGCTCACCGAATAGGTCCCAACTTACGAGGAGAGAAAACAGGCGACGTATCTAAAAGAGGGCAGAACACCCGCAGAGACAGACCGTGACAAGTCATCGTCAAATATCTCAACTATGTGGATAAAACAGAAATCCTGCGAAGATTAAATGACTCAGACACAGCCTCGTATACCAGGGGGCTACTCTACTGATCTTTGAGGACTTCTCCGCTGAGGTGGTGAAACGGCGCAGGGCCTTCTCTGCTGCCTGCACGGAACTCTTTCACAGACAAGAGAGATTTGCGCTCTTGTATCCGGCTGTGCTCAAGATTTTCCACAAAAATTTAACCTTTTCCACATTTTTTTAAAACTGCTGAAGCAACATCTATTTGGACAAAACAAGACGCTCCTCCAGGGAATCTTCACCCCGGGGATCTCCCCAGAAACATCTCCCGGACTTATCTCCCCCGGAGCTACAAAGGGTGGATAAGGAGGACTGCACTCAGCCCCAAGGAGCAGCACAGGCGTCCAGCGCATAATGGTCTTGAGACATCTGAAGCGGTTAAACTCCGATATAGCGCTACTGCAGGAGACTCATTTAGAGAAAGAGGCCGAGGTCATTATATTGATCAAAAAGAATTTAACCTATTCGTTAGTGGAACAAACACAGGACCTAGAGGGTAGATTAATCAGAATAGTCCTATCTGTAGCCAATACCAAGATTGCTATATACAACGTTTAGGGGGCCTTAATGGCGATAACAAGAGTTTTTTCCAAAACTTGACACAACAATTACTTGGAGACGAAATCCCTCTGAAAATTATAGGAGGCGATTTTAATGAAGTCCACAATGTCTTTGAGGACAGATCTTCCACGGGAACAAGTAGAGATAGGAATCTGAGGAAATTATTGGGACGCGCTGATCTTGTCGATGTTTAGAGAACCCTACACCCCGAAGGAAGGGAGTATTCCTTCTACTCTGCTCCTCGTGCAACTTGGTCGCGTATTGATTATTTTCTAACGTCACGCCAGATGTCGACAAGAGTGAGAGCGGCCACAATAGAGGATAAAATTTGATATCGGCCATGCCCCTATTCTCCAAAAGATAATGACTTCACTCCCGAGGGACAGGTACATTTGGCGTTTCACCCTCTTTACCTTTTATAATTTGATGGGAAATTTTGGGGGAATTGTCTTCATAACTGATGGCTTGATTACAAGACGACAAACTCTGATCATGAAAACAATCCCCAGTTGTTTTGGGAAACAGCAAAAGTGGTTCTTCGTGGAAGAATAATGTCGCAGGTAGCGGCTCGGAAAAAGGTAGTCAATTCAAAAATAGAGACTCTCACCCAAGACCTCAGGAGGGCTTATACCTTATATAAGACCCACTCAACCCAAAGGGAAAATAGGGACAAATGGTTTTACGCAAAAAAGGAACTTGAATATTGGTTGACACAGAGAGAAAGATCGAAAAAATCTCACCGTGACGCACAACTATTTAAATTTGGTAATAAGCCGGGCAGACTGCTTGCGAATTTGGCCAAAGGTCCCAGGGCCCAAGTCACAGTCAATACCTTAAGGATGAACAAGGAAATCTTAAACTTTACAGGTAAAAGATATCGTGGATATCTTTAAAAATTCAATTCTAAGCTATATTGCCCATCTAAAACAAGTTCTGGCAGGGAGAGCAGTGGCTACTTGAGCTAAATATCCCAACCATTTCACAGGAAGATAAAGACTTCCTAAATGCACCTATCACAGATGACACTATATCCCAGACGATACGACATTTAGCCAATCAGAAAGCCCCAGGACCGGACGGGTATAAAGCAGAATTTTTTAAAACACTCCTCCCAGATATTTTGTCTATGCTAAAGGCACTTTTTAATTCATTTTTAGAGGGGGAAGGGATTACCAAATTAATTAATGAAGCACATATACGAGTCTTACCAAATACCGGGATAGGGAGCCCACCATCCCAGGATCCTATAGGCCATCTCCTATTAACATAGACCTGAAAATAATTTCAAAAATAATGGCGGAACCCACTTTGTATTTTACTTTCCCAAATTGATCTCTGAGCATCAGGTCGGTTTTGTCAAAAACAGATCGGCAGTGCGAACATTCGTAAGGTTTGACAGTTCTGGATGATATCAAAATCCATCCCCAAAAACAAGGTCTCCAGCCTTATTGTCAATCGATGCCGAGAAGGCGTTTGACAATGTGAGCTGGGATTGGATGGGGAAAGTGATGACTAGAATGGGATTTGACGGCAGATTTCATCAATACATTCGGTCACTATATAAGAACCCATCTGCAAGGATTGCCATCCCGGTTTTTTATCCGATCCCTTTATGCTATGGAGGGGTACGAGGCAGGGGTGCCCTTTGTCACCCTTGCTTTTTAATATTGCCATTGAACCGTTGCTGAGGCACATAGTCAACAACGTCCAGGAATTTGAGGGCATTCTGATTGGGAAACAATTCTTAAAAGTAGCGTTATTTGACATAATTTTCTTTTGCTAACGACCGGAGAGGGATGTCCCTTTAGTATTAAATGTTCTGACTCAATACAGAACCGTTCAGGCTTTAAAGTCAATATTGACAAATCTGAACTTCTGTACCTTACACCTCCGTCACGTAATAAAACAGATTCGCTATTGCATCTCCCCGGTCTCTATAGCCCAACACCATATAAAATATCTAGGAATCAATATAGGTAAAACGCCCGAATCTATTTATGACCTTAACTTTCCCCCTATAATACAAAAGATCTGCACAGAGCTGACTCGGTGGATGCATTTACAATACCCTGATTTGCGCGATGCCATCTTATTTAAAATGATAAGTTTCTCCAGGCTTCTGTAACCAATGCAGGACTATACCTCTCCCATTAAAACAAAATGTGTGAACAGAGTCAAATCCAATCATAAAATTATTTGGAAAAAACGCCAAGATTTCAATAGGGAAATTATGATGCCAAAGGATATGGGAGGTTTAAAGTTGCCCGATATTAGAAAATATAATCTGGCATCTTTGCTCTGACACGGGTTAGACTGGATCAAGGGAACTGCTTTCTTTTCTAATTTGCCTCTAGAAAAGATTTAATGGCTCCTTTGGAACTCAATGCGCTTTTGCACACCCCATACGCTGCACTCCCTAGCGTAGCACGTCTAAGTTTGATAGCACGAGATACAATAGGAGCCTGGAAGGCGGTTAGGAAATTATTTAAACTCCCGTACCAATTTAGTGGTTATATCAGCAAAAATAGTCAGAGAAAACTTAATTTATATTAAAATAATTTTATTTATTAATTAATCCAAAATTTTAAAATCACCTTACAAAAGATAATAAAAAATACGGTAATGGGGGTTGGGCACAAGTCAACGGGGTTCAAAAAACAATGATTCATATATATAAACCACCAAGATCCAAAGAATACCCAGCAAAAATAGTTGAAAATCTATAAATATTTCATTGGAGGTAAAAAAATACTAAAGTACAAATATATTAATAAATATAAATATTAATTAATTCATATATATAGGTAATTAATAAAGTGATAGTAGTTATATCTCCAACGTACAAATATATATTTCAATAGTGTATGTCATATGTTATCCTAAATCCAAGTGGGATGCAATACAAACAGGATTTTTCAAAATATTGCTTGGCTCATTTTAAAAGATCATGGGTATATAGTAAGCATATTAAAATAATAAAAGTCAGATCTAGATAATTACCCCTATGGTTTGTGTCAACGGAGTCTCCCTACGCGCGTTTCGCGTGACCAGCTTTTTTCAGGGGAGCATACAACTAAACATAAAAAGCAC